>OMNZ01062127.1:3628-22452 GCA_900303255.1 Lesueurigobius sanzi | reverse complement strand
GAATGAGCCCCCTCCCTTTCATGTGTGAAGCGCTTTGGGTGTGACTATGTCATATGAAAAGCGCTATACAAATAACATTCCCTTTCCCTTTCCCTTTCCCTTTCATTTCTAGATTACTTAAATTACTAAGATGTAGCAATTGCATTCTTAAATAAGGGGGGGGGGGGATCATATCTACCTCATCAACCCTGTGAGCTTTTCAGACCCCTGTTACTAGGGGATTTTGTTTTTAGTTCTTGGAAGTCTGTAGATCGCGTGCGCCTTGTAGCTTACACTGTTTTTCTTGTTGTGTATTTTTATGTGTTCAGACGGCTGTTTTCCCTTCTGCAAACAAATTTACTTTCGGGTACTAATAAAGAAACCTTGAACCTTGAACCTTGAACCTTGAAGATATGACTTTTTGCAGTGTGCATGGGAAATGCATGCACATGAGTTCTTATTTCAGTCTTTTTCAAATGTTCCTGGGCAACGTTATATCTTTACAACGTGCAGAGTGAACTGAATAATGATTTGAGAATGAAAATAACAAATATACAGTTGTGCTCAAAAGAAAAATCTTTTGGACATTTTTCATTGAATATCATTGATAACACAAAACTTTTTTTCCACTCATGGTTAGTGGTTGTGCGAAGGCATTTATTGTCAAAGAACTAAGTTTAGTTTTTGAAATCATAATGAAACAGAAACTACTCAAATGTCCCTGATCTAACGATTACATGACCTTCAACAACTGCCAGGACAACTCAGCTGAAATACAGGACTCTTTGAAAGACAAAAAATGGTTTCACGCAACCACTAACCATGAGAGAAATAAAGGTTTTTATGTTATCATTCATATTCTATGAAATACATAGTGGCAACTGTAACTTCAATCGCCATACTTCAGAGTAATTGCAGTTAGATACAATATTACAGTACACA
Source organism: Lesueurigobius sanzi (assembly GCA_900303255.1). NCBI lineage: Eukaryota > Metazoa > Chordata > Actinopteri > Gobiiformes > Gobiidae > Lesueurigobius > Lesueurigobius sanzi. The sequence goes on along the minus strand of OMNZ01062127.1, from coordinate 21,531 downwards.
ATCACAAAGCACTAGCATCTTCTACCCCGAATATCAAAGCTGTGCTGCTAAAGTATCCAGAGATTAAATCTCATGCCTTTAATGTTAAATCATGTAACTAACATTATTTACCTACGTTAATATCAGTCTCATGCATGTGTCTCCTCTCAGTCCACAGTGCCTCTGAACACGAGCACAGCCTCAGTCCTGCAGTTTGCTCTGGGTGAGTACTGTATTACCACTTGCACTGCATGCTCCTATATGGAAACCTAGTGTGCCTTTTATACCTATATTAAATATCTCAGCGCAATGTCATCTGCTTGGACACAAAACCCCTTTGTCATCAGCAGGAACTCTCCCATTTGTCACTTGTCAGTACGCCTCGCGGTTTACACAGCGCTTCCTCCTCGCTCCCTCTCCTCCACTCCTCCTCCTCTTTCTCCTATCTAAATAATGAATATTTCACTACTTTCTTGAAAGACACCCTAAAGGCTCCTGCAGAGTTTTAAATATGTTGTATTTTTCATGCCCGTTACGCGCTCCCACCAACATGTCTGGGAGCGAGGCTGGCAGGAAGTGGGAAGATACAGTATCTTATAGCAACATTGCCTCCAACACTTGAGCATTTCTTTCTGTCCATCTGCAAAGCTGTTTACAAGGCACTTAAACTAGTCAGCACTGTAGTTGGGTGGACTCAGCGGGGCAGTGAACAAGGGCGCGGGGATGGTGGCAGGTTAATGCACAGTGTGGTACGGTGGAGTTGCATCAGCCTGTCAGCACAATGTAGAGAGTGTTCAAAACATTACGGGGCGAGCAGATAGAGAAAGAAAAAAGGGGAAAGGTATCAACACTGTGGTAAGCGGCATCCTCCATTAGCGACCTTTGACCAGGTGTTCGTCTGCAGCATATGGCAAACATACATTTTTGTGCACTAAAGTGTAATCATGAATCCTTGCTTTATTTGGCAATTCAACTGTGAATGAAAAGCTCGCTATGAAAAGTGAAACTGTATTCTGTTTTAGTAAGGACCATATTATAAACTAAATAAGAAAAAGACTTTTGTTTTTTTAATATGTCTGTTTTGTTCACAGGTTCAGGCTCTTGCCGGTTCAGTTACTCAGACCCAAGCATCACTGTGTCATACAGCCTAAGTGCAATTGGCAACGCGTCAGATGAGTGGATCACTCTGGAGAAGATCAGGTCAGCTTTTAGTTTGTCTTCACAAGTGGAGAATTGATAAAGCCCTTCATACAGTTTCAGTTTCTGATAGGGATGGTCCGACATGACACTTTTCTGCCCATATCGATATCCGATAGTTGCCTCACTGCTGTGCCCAATATCCCATATTTGCCGATATTAATGTCAACATTTAAAATCAATAGCAAGACCTGCTCACATGGAGTAAAGTTCCTAAACTCATTATTGGAAAAAATGATAATACGATAACGTTGGCTGGGTTACAGTGGTTGGACTGTTAAAAAAAAGATGGTCAAATACAATTGTAGAGTGAAATGCCACTTTTGGCTAAATATTTACATAGGTCTATCAGAGAAATGTACTTGTATGCTAAGTAATTAACTGGAAAAAACATCAGCGGGGGATTTTTCCATATTGGACCGATACCGATCTTTGAAAAATGTGCAAATATTGGCACCGATATATCGGACCATCCCTAGTTTCTAATTTATAGTCCTTCTAACAACAGTAGGAAACAAGAGCAACAAACATCAACAGTGCCGGTTTAAGAGATAAAAGCTAATTGCAACCAGTCTGTATTCCAAACATGCTGTATAGTTTTTAAGACTAAGTGACCCTGATAAACCTAGTATAAACCTGTTACACTATGTCTATATGTTTATCTGCAGAGCTCCAAGCAACAGCAGCACAGTGGTGCACCTCCTCCCCTTGCCTCCACAGTCACGGGCCGATGGGGTGCGTCTGCGCTGGACTCAGGACGCCCCACAGGGTCCTGAAGGTTATGAGTCCTGTTGGGGCCTGGATAATGTGCTTGTGGTTAATTCTGCACACAAATCCCCTCTCATGGAGGACAACCTGGACCCTCCAGACACAGCCAACTGGCTCTTCTTTCCAGGGTCTACTATAAAGGTGCTGATCTATGGATGATGCTTATTACCCATGGTATTCCTGTTGATATAATTTCTTTACATTCAATTACAATCCTTTTGTGACCAGCATGCTTGCCAGTCAGAGGGCAATGCTCTGTATTTCCATGGGGTTGAAGGAGTTGGCCATAGCTTTGCCTCAACAAGAGACGTTGACTTGCACCGGGAGGAGGGGAGGAGCTACTGGGAGGAAGACTTTGAGAGTCCACCATCAAAGTAAGGGTTTTATTGTAAATTTATGTTAAATGTATGCTCTGTGTGTTATGATGAGGCAATGCAAAAGATGTTTTATGAAAGCTGAAGTAGATTTGTGGTTCATGAAATTAATTAAAAAATAAATTAAAAAAAACAATATAATGAGTATTGGGCTGTCTTCAATTAAATAAAAAGTCTAAATTATTTTAATTTGTAATGAGTATGTAGTATTGAAAATGGCACAGGTCTAGTCTATGTGTATTTCAACCCTTTAGTGTCATATTTGGTACCAGTATAAAAGAATAATATTGAGAGGAAATTGTAGAGAGATTGTGGAGAGGTGGAACACAGGAGTGGGCTGACACACTGAGTTAACTTCTGTCATTGCTAATCAGCTGTCGCTCTCCGCTGTGCTGAAATATGTCTGCTTGTGTGCCGGGTGGATAGGCCTCTCACAGGTGATTTATGAAGTATCACTGGAAATTATGTTCTATTTATTGCAAAGATATTGAGCAAAAATAGACACATCTGATTAGTTTCTGCACAGATTCGGGGAAGAGGGAAGCACATCATCTGTGACTGAACCTGGCTTTGCTTGATCTTTAGCTGGGACATTGACGGAGCAGTTTATGGAACAGAGTGCGGAGAGATTGAATCAGGCCTAGCGTTGGTGTTTGAATTGGAGGGTCGAAGAAGAGTTTGCACCCCCTACATCGACACTACGTCTTATGGAAACCTGCGCTTCCACTTCACCATGGGTAGGTGCTCACTCTCCACCACGAATGGTCAAATAGGAGGAACGTGCCACATTTTGAGTTTTTCAAATGTAGCAATTCTGTTAGTTGAGTAATTCCATGTTTTATGTACCAAGGCGGAGGAGACTGTAATCCAGGAGAGTCCCATGAGCATGATGTGATTTTGTTTGGGCGATCTGAAGGCAGACGAGAACGTGTGGTGCTCGACACTCTGCCATACTCCTCGTACAGGGTATATATCCATCCATCCATCCATAAGAATGATTAATACTGTCAAAATCATTAGCGCTTTGGTAATGATAACGTGGGCAGTACCTTTCAGTCAATGTTTACTCATGTCATCAATAGTAATACAATACATTTTAATGTTTGCAATTATCAAATCGCAAAGGCTGCAGTTATTTCGGTATCATAATGTACTCTGCAAAAAATGTTATATGCATTGTCAATGTGTACGGAGCCCAGCGGGGGACATGAAGGAAAAAATATATTTTAAAAATCCCGAATTTGAACCTCAGGATCCCGAGTGTTGTATTTATTGATACTACATACGTGGTGTGAAGACTCTTGATGGGCTAGCAAAACAGTAACTTTGCTCTGTAAATGATTTATGATAACTTAAATACAACCACACTGTTTGTGTTTATAAAATAAGTTAGTTGTATCTTAAATGATTTGTAGATTTGTGTCCTGTCTCTCGTTAAACTCTCCGACCTGACAACTGGGACTCAGAGGAAACGTCATTCCCAGCTCAGATTTACGACAACCGAGAACAACTGGAGAGCAGCAGAAAAAAACAAAACTAACAAACCCAAGTCTTTTAAAGTCGGGATCTCGAATTTGTAAAAAAAATAATAATAAAAAAAGATTTTCTTTCTTTTTTTACTTTCATTGTAGGCAAAGATTCTTCAGTCTTCATCTGTACTCTGTAGTTGGAGTGTAAGACGTTTCGATCTTAGTCCAAAGATCATCAGCTTAATAACGACTTGAGCACGCTAGTGGGTCTCTTAAGAATAAACCAGAAGGAGGCGTTAACTCTAAGTCCCTCCTCTCTTGGTGCTAAAAGTAGGAGAACATTCATACTTAATATGGCTTGTATTGTCTCACCCTGGGCTAACTTCTAAATCTGTTGACACTTCCCTATAGCCCTGCTGCTCCCAGTAGTCTGGGTCATTAGCATGACAGTGAAGATGGTTTCACTCTCACGTTGTTATTGTCAATAGGTTTCTGCCTCAGTAAGTATGTCATAGATTGGATCCAATGTATAATATTTATAATATTATATATTTTTTCTTTCGTTTTCTCCTTCATGTCCCGTGCTGGGCTCCGTAAATGGGCAATTGAAGTCTTGAGGCAAAGATTTTCAGGTAGTGAGGAAGCTTAGAAGGCAAATCAGGTTTTGTCATGTTTAATTTGGACTCTCTTCTTGTAATAGTTCAGCACTTTATAGTTCAATCTTCTGTCAGATGTTAATGATTATTGAGGTATTTGTAATCTGAATATTTTTATTAGACAAAAACAGAAATGTAAGTCATGTCCGAAAGCAATTCAATATTTTTCCCACTCGTTCCAATCCATCAGCCCTCCTAATCAACACATCCGCGCTCTGATGTTGCAGACTCCCGCTGTGGTTTCCGTTGCCCTGCCCACAGAGCTGCAGACACCTGTGACTCAGCTGTGCCTGGAGCAGCGGTCACATGGGGGGGCCAAGCGTCACGTTTGGGCCGTGGACTTCATGCAGCTGCTCCCCGTGCTCCCGGGCACGCACACGCACGTCGCTCAGTTCTCCATCAACCTGGGCTGCGGCTCCTTCCAGCCCGCCAACAGGTGTCATTTCCTCTACAAATCCTACCAGCCAATATTAGGACCTCGTGCATTATCCATAAATATGAGGCCGCGTGGTGTGTATCTCGCTGTCACTGCATGTTGTCATTATTTCTATGTGTCGTTGTCAGCGTCTCCTTGGAGTTTTCCACTAACCAGGGCCGCTCCTGGTCCCTGCTCCACACCGAGTGTCTACCAGAGCTGTGCGCCGGACCACACCTCCCACACAGCACCATCTACTCCTCTGACAACTACAGCGGGTATGCACTGCCTCTGAAGCTCCGTCTACACCAGTGTGACAACAACTGATTTATTGTGCCTCCTCAGATGGACCAGAATATCCATCCCTCTGCCCAACGCTGCCCTCACAGGGACCACAAGATTTCGCTGGAAACAGTCTGGCACTGGAACGGGCAACATGTGGGCCATAGACAATGGTAAGATTTACACAAAAAGATTATTTTATATACTGTAGCTACTTTGGTGTGCGGGCGCTGGTGTGGTTTTACCCTCTGCGGGCGTGTTTGCCTGTGCTGAGCTTTGAGTACATGGTTTTACATGGTTTTGGTTATCTATATATAATCTGTTAAAGTAGAGGTCTGTAAGATTGCAAAATGAGGAGCGAGAGACATTTTAAAAGTAAACAGCTGTAGCTCCCTCTGCTACTCGTTCCCTGTACACTCACACTGGCTGCTGGGGAAAAAAGCAATGACTGGTTGATTGACAGGACGATTGAACGCCTCTTAATAAAATAATAGGCAGAGCTCTAGCGGCCCTCAGTCGGCTGTGCATCTCAAAGCTCCCAATCACTCAGTTGAGGACAGTAAGATTTTAACAAAAGAAAATAGATGGTTTGAGGAAGGAGTCAAAGAAGCCATATTGGTTAAAAAAGAGAATCCATCCATGAACCGCAATGGAGGCCTTAGGTTTATTTTAGACCTGGTCTACAACAACATCCTTAGACAGAAACCACACCTATGTCATAGATAGGCGTGAACAGCTTTAGAACAAAGCCCAGGGCAAGTCAATAGGGAAGTATCAAGCATTAATTAGGTCTGAATAGGTCAGATGTTTGTCAATCTTTAGAACCAAGAGAGGTGGGACTTAGAGGTCAACTCGTCCTACTGGTTTCGTCTTAAGAGACCCACGAGCTCTCAAGTCTGTTCATTCGCTGACGAAGCTTTTTGGATCAAGAGTGAAACCTCTAACTATGGAGTACAGATGAAGACTGACAAATCTTTGCCTATGATGGACAACTCAGTCCTCTTTATAAAGTATTTCAATGAATAAAGTATGCCTTAACCTTACCTTAAGTTATGACATCCGGGATTCAGATTAGTTACTACCTTCCAGAATCAAAATTCAGGCACAGATGCTCAATTGTACTATTGCAATCTATCACAAATTCTATTCAATGTGTAATAGATGTATTTGTTATTCTTTATTATTGGAATGCCCCTTGAGATGAAGGATCTTTAAACTTACAGTATAGACACTTTAACCATCTCTGTTCATTTGCTATATATATATATAAAACAGTAATATTAATACAGAATAAATTATTGCTTAATACAACAAAACAATGTTTTTCAGTGTATATTGGCCCAGCCTGTCTGCGTTTCTGCTCTGGAAGAGGACATTGTTCCCGCACAGGCTGCAAGTAAGCACTTTCTCTTTTATTAAACCAAATCAATCTAATGTCTCCTCTTCAAAATGAGTCTGCTCATTATCCACTAATGTCCTGCGGCACCAATTACCAAGTGTAATTAATCACATTGTATTATGGTTATGATTTATTAATGAATTTCATAATCTCTCTTCCTTAGTTTTTCCTCCTTCTCAGTATTGTATCATCTTTTTTTCCCGCCTACCCTCATTTCCTTTCCTCTCGCCCAGGTGCGACCCGGGTTTCAGCGGCCCGGCCTGCGAGCTGGCATCCCAGACCTTCCCGGCCTTCCTCTCCGAGGGCTTCTCCAGCCCGCGCCTCTCGTCCTACCACAGCTTCTCCTCACTGCGGGGGGCTGAGGTCAGCTTCGGGTGCGGGGTCCTGGCCAGCGGCAAAGCTCTCGTCTTCAACCGGGACAGCAGACGACACTTGATCACCACGCCTTTAGACAGCTCCCAAGCCAGGTGAGCTCCCCTCTAATGAATAGGTTGTCACGCACACAGATGGAACGGATGCTGTTGTCGGTATTTGTTTAGACATACGCACTCATAAATCAAGTGAAATTTGTCTGTAATCTAGCCATTAGCTCGGATTCATTATGCGGCCTCATTTGTGATTGATGGCGCATATGTTTCTCCGCTATCTGTATTACTTCCTTCTGATTTCCATTGTTCCTTCGTGTGAAAATGAATTGTCATCACAAAACGGTATGCAGATGAGAGCGGAGCGAAAAACGTGAGAGAGGAAGATAAAGAAGTGGCAATTAAGTTTGATTTCGGTGTTAGATGGATTATTTGCGTTGCGGCTCTCGGTGTGCCACCTGATGACCGTATTTAACACCAGCTTTGTGCTTAATTGAGTGAACATCTGTCTAGTAGAGATGCTACTTAAAACACGATCTAGCCAAGGACATGGGAGCTTGATGTGGGTGACTGGATGGCTTGATGGGAGACTGATAATTATTGTGGTGTATTGAAGTGTAGGGTTGGAACATTACATTTGCGTTTCGTCTTTCGGCAGATACCTCCAGTTCACTCTACGCCTGGGCAGTCGTAGTACCCTGAGCTCGTGCCCCGCTCCCGACCAGCCCGGAGAGGGGGTCCTGTTGCATTACTCGTCTGACAATGGCATCACTTGGACATTGATGCAGCATTATGCGTACCAAGGGTTTCACGAGCCGAGGTGAGTCCTTAAGTATGTATATTAAGAGCAGCAGATCCCACACAAAACATGTCCGCCACAGGGAGCTTCTTCTTCTTGGGGAAGGTGCTCTTTGGCATTTGGGGAACAGAAACTTAAGAGAAAAACGAAGAACCAAGGGACTCCTCCAACATTATAATTCTCTATTTACATTTACACCTATAAATCCTTTATTGTACTGGGCTAATACATATTAAAATCTTTTAAAACTTCTTTTCTTGGTTTCTTCCACGCCTATCAGCTTCAACAAGCCTTTTTCAAGAAGTTGAAGAGTAGTTTTAAGCTCCCTTTGATAATGAATTTAATATTATCCGCTGTTAAATGGAGTATTGTTTATATGTAGGGCTCACGATTAATCACAAAATAATGAATGCATTAATCATGGATTAATTGCAAATTAATTGCAGATGTTTTGACCGAACAAACTCCAAAGAAAGTGGTGTTTGGTAAAGTAAAATTACTTTTGTATAAATCAGTGTTTCTCTGATATCTCATTGGGACCTCACCATTGGACGACAAGCCATGACCCAAAAATACATTTAATTTGTTATATATATTGTAAGATACTTGAATAACGTGCATAAAACGCACTCAACTCACAAATACTCTCTGACTGGGTGCAAAATCCTGGGAACAATGTATAATATTGTATGTATAATATATATTGTAAGATACTACAATTTTCAACAAAGTGTTGTTGAATAAGCATTTAATCAAACTAATAAGCCGAAATCGTAATAAAAAAGTTATTAGCTCAAATTAGAGTTTTATGCCCAGCGCGTCTGGAACCTACACTGTAAAAAGTGTTGCTTCCATAGATAATTTAAAAAATGGCGTAAGCGGTTCCATCGGCCGTTTTGTGTTCAGCCAACAAACTTAATTTAATGTCTTGTTACTACTAGTATGGCTTACGCCATTTTTTTTATTTCAAACTTTTTACAGTGTAAACGGCTCCTGCTTTCAGTAGCAATGACTGCTACAATAGAAACATTACATACAAAACTGTTTTCAGTAGTAACTTTCTAATGTGACTGCGCTTGGTTTCAATGCAATAAAATGATGTAAATTAAGGTGTTATTCAAATGTATGGCTTTGACACAGAGTTTTTCATATGTGTTACCATAAATTATTCATATTGTAATGGTGCTAATGATTTGCGATGTGTCACAATGAGAAAATGTCTAAAGGACACACAAAAAGACTGGGATGACGTTGGTTTAAAGTCTGAGTCACTTTTTAAATGACTAATCTCTGCTTTATTAAGCTGCATTCACCTGACTGTGATTATACACAACAATAACCCCAGATAAGTTGGTATTTAAGTGGCAAGATCAAGGACTTTTTTGTAGAATATATTTAAGCCTTAAGGGTGACATAGTTACTCTGTTGCATTAATGTGCTCTTAAATATTATTGATAATAATGCAGTAAATGAATATAGACTTATTTAAAAAGCTTTTAGCAGTATTATAATTTATCACCAGTAGAGCAGGGAGATGCCCTGATTCATAATCATACATTTTTCTCCTTCAGGATTGTGTCTGTGGAGCTTCCTGCTGGAGCTCGTAAATTTGGGGTGCAGTTTCGCTGGTGGCAGCCGTATCACTCGGGCCGCAGTCACGACGTGTGGGCTGTGGATGAGATCAGCATGACCTCTGTGCTCTTCAACACCATCAGTCTGGACTTCAGTAATGTCCTGGACGTCACTCAGAGTCTGGGCTTTTACCTGGGCCACGTACAGCCCTACTGTCAGCATGACTGGACTCTTAGGTAGGAAAAGAGGATCGTTTTGTTCAGATCAGGCGTGACAATAGAACTGTCTGGCTAGCCGTTTTATTTTTCTATTATTGGGTATTGTGATCTAAGCCAGTCTTTTGCTAACACCATGTTGTGGTCTGTGAAACCCTCTCAAATCCTTTCTATTAAACCTTTTTTCCAATTTCACACAGGACAAAGTATTTTTTACCATTCCAATAAACGTATTCACCATAACTTTCCATATCATGTTGTGCAGCTTCTCAGGCGAGCCCAGCCCTGGTTCCAGCATCCGTTACGTTGAGACTCAGTCCATGCAGGTCGGCGCCTCCTACAGTCTGCAGTTCTCGCTGGTGATGGGCTGCGGCCGTGAGCCCTCCCCTCACATCGACACGCAGGTCCGGCTGGAGTTTTCCACCAATCACGGACTGACATGGCATTTAGTCAAAGAGGTAAGGATCTTTTTAAAACACATTTTGCACAGACTGGTGCAATTATATCATTATCTCATTATATTACCGCAGGTCCTTCATAGCCACCGCTGTTAGACTGTACAATGCTACTGTATAGTTCTATGTGCACATATAGCACATCCTGTTTTGGATTTTTGGATATTATTCCTCTAGATTTTATCTTATTTTTTATTCGGCGTACGAGGTGTCTATACAGTTTTTTTTATTATTGGTAGACGCTAAGAGACATTTATTTTAGTTTTATTCTACTCTAGTATTATTATGACCTGTTTGCAAAGTCACTCTCTTTTCCCTGACTTTTTGCACCCCCCCATCCCCCCTGTGTGACCTTATCCTAAGAGATCCTAAGTCAATTTCTCCAATAAAGAATGATCTTATCTCTTATATGAATATGAATAGATCATTATAGCGTGTGTGTATGTTTATGGACTTGTTTGACTATTAATTTCTGAGAGTAATGAAAGATTATTACAGTTGCTGATTCAAAATTATTGCAATTACTTTTCATCTTATTATCAGCAAATGATAATACTTGAATTGCTAAGCAGTTTGAGGTTTTCTCTGATCACCAGTGGGTCATAAATATTCATCAGACAGCTAAGTCTCTGACAAGACTTTCCTTGCCTTTGAAACTCAATAGGGTGTAATGACTCTTTGCAAAATCTGATCTAATTCTTTCTGTGCAGTCTTCTAAAAGTGTAAAATCTAATCACCACTTTGCTTCTTTTATTATTTTTGTCCCCCAAGGTCGAAGATAGACTGCTTTCCTTTCTGCCTCATGCACTCCGGCCAAAATGGAATCTCAAATGTCCCATATGCAATCTTGTATTGAAATAATGTGTCTGTTTGTCCAGGCGTGTTTACCGGGCATGCCCAGCTGCTCCGAGTTCACCGCTCCCAGTGTCTACCATCCGTCGGAGTTCAAAGACTGGAGACGCATCACTCTGTCCCTGCCGCAGAAAACATGGTCAGTCACGACAGCATGACACCGCCGGCAGAAGTGTACAACCACAGTCAATGCTCCGACGTAAACCTTTCACCCCGCGCGCCGCCATGTCCACCTCATCCCGTCGCTGTAGTTAGGTACTAAATAAAGCTGGTTTAATCTGCTGCGGAGTGTGATAAGGGGTCACGGGGCCAGGGCGGTGAACGATAATAAAAAGTCTGGACTTGCTCAGTGCGATCGGGAGGTCAACGTGGTTTATAGAGGTCACCAAAGCCGCAAACTAGGAAGCATATGTACCCTGTGTGCCGCGTTTGTCAGTCCAATATATCAAGAGATCTACAATTCTGCAGAGGTTTTCTATACTACTAAACCAGCAGGCATCGAGAGCATGTGCACACTCGTTCACGCCATGAAATATAATATAGTATTGACCGCTGGGTGTCATTTATTACAAGGGGGATTAAACCACATATCACCATATATTGCGAGATTACTCTTCTTTAACAAACTGTCAGACCATGGGAAATATGTTCTGATGTGTCTTATTTGCCTATACAAGTCAATTTTGAAAAGAAATTCAATGCGAATATTTTGTCTTGCGGGGTAGGTCCAGTGCCACTCGGTTCCGGTGGATCCAGAACTACTATGGAGAACAAGACGAGTGGGCCCTGGACGACATCTACATCGGTCAGCAATGTCCAAACATGTGCCACGGACACGGCTGGTGCGACCACGGACACTGCAGGTCAGCCGTTCTCTTTTATTTTTGTCTATCTTCTGCCGCCATTGCCCGTTTCTGGATTAACTCGGTTGCCATGGTTTCCGTGTGCAACATCTTGCCTCACACAGCTTTGATGGTGAGGTAAGTTTCCTTTCCTTCGCTGGCGTTTCCTTCACATTGTTAGAAGCGCGGTAGCCTGGAGTTGTCCTACCTTCCTGGTTTGAAACTGTGCAATGCACCACAGAAACCATGGCAACCATTTAAATTCAGAAACTGGCAATTCCTTAACATTAACAATTTGCTTAATTATCTTTTAGATGCGACGATGGTTTCACGGGGACAGACTGCCAGCCCTCCTCGTCTCTCTCCTCAAGTGTTCTTTCAGACTTCGAGTCCCAGGATGCAATGCTGGCCACGTGGCAGGAGGTGATCGGCGGAGAAATAGTGACCCCTGACATGGGCTGTGGCGTGGTTTCATCTGGGTCCTCCCTGTACTTCAGCAAGGTATTTCAGCCGGGCATAACACTGATTGTTATGTTTATCATTATCTTATCTTATTAGGTGCATGCAGGAGGAAAAAAACAAAACAAAAAACGAGTCCCACAGCGCATCTAAAAACTCTCTCCATGTCTTCGGTGTTCGTAGGCCGGTCTGAGGCAGTTGGTGAGCTGGGACCTGGACACGGAGTGGGCGGAGTTTGTCCAGTTTTACCTGAGGGTGGGCGGGGACTGGGCGGAGTGTAACCAGGCGGACAGCAGAGAGGAGGGAGTGCTCCTGCAGTACAGCAACGATGGAGGCATCACATGGGGCCTGATCGCCGAGATGTACTTCACCGACTTTACCAAACCGCGGTAAGACACACTTTCACTTCACAAGTTTCAACTGTTTGTCGCATTTTGGTTTGAGTGCTGAACAGCAGTATGCAGCTTTGGATATCTTGTTTAGTTTTTGAATAAAACTAGTCATTAGTGGATCAATCTGTAAAATTCTGGATTTTTTTTTGGGTTCAAAATTCAATAAATTAGGCTTGAAATTAAATATAGAAAAATCCCTTTGAACAAATCTTCAAAATATTGTACAAGACTGGAATGTTTAGAGGTTTTAGAAGATGTTTTGAAGTTACAATTTCCCATTTAGTTCTAAGGAGCAATGCTGAATCAGGGGTATAATTACACTTCTTATTGTAAAGAATTGGTCATTTATTTGTTTCCAGGTGAAAGTTTATTTGTCAAAAGAGCAAACGCAAAACCTGAAAATAAATTTTCAGGTTTTGCCTGCAGTGTCTCCCCTTAATAAGCTTTATCGGGGAGGAGTCAACATGAATACGAGGAACAGAATGGTGATATTTTTAAAGCTTGTTTGATTATGGGAATGCTACACACAATATGTTTTTGTCTTTTCCAGTTTTGTCCACTACGAGCTTCCCCTGGCGTCTAAGACTCCCTGCACTCGGTTTCGCTGGTGGCAGCCTCTTCATTCTGGGGAAGGCTATGACCAGTGGGCTATTGACGACGTTATCATTTTGTCTGAGAGGGAGAAGCACATTATACCAATGGCTAATCCCACGCTACCACAGGTCTGAAATCCGTTTATTCTTTTGCTGATTTCTGTTGTTGTTGTTTTAACGCTTTTATTAAAGCGATTTATCTGTTCTGTGACGCAGAACTTTTATGAAAAACCAGCCTTTGATTATCCGCTGAATCAGATGAGTGTGTGGCTAATGCTGGGTAATGAGGGGATGGAGAGGGAGAGCAACAACAGTTTCTGTGCCCCAACCCCTTCGGCGATGGTGTTCGGACGCTCAGATGGAGACAGAGTCGCAGTAACTAGAGATCTTGCCCTACGGCCTGGTTACACACTGCAATTTAAGGTAATCCTGGTTTAAGCACAATTTTGGCACACAAGTCAGGCAAAATATTATGACTACCTGCCTAAAATACAGAGCCATACACAGCTAAAGCCATATTCATTTTCCAAATTATCATAAGAGAGTTGACGAAGTCTGTGCTTTTCTGGTTAAGTTTTGTTGTTCAAACTTGTCTTTTTCACGCACCAGCTCAACATTGGCTGCGAGTCGGACTTCAGCACCTCTGCCCCGGTGCTGCTGCAGTATTCCCTCGATGCCGGTCGAACGTGGGCCCTGGTGAGAGAGGGCTGTTACCCCGGGACCCCAGGAGTAGGGGTCTGTGAAGGCAGCGCCCGAGAACTCCGAGAGCCCTCCATATACAACACCGGGGACTACGAGCAGTGGACCAGAGTCACCGTGGTCATTCCACGCAATGTTGCTGCCAGGTACACGGGATTCTCTGAACTCTGACATCACTGTTTATTAAAGGGGAGACACTACAGGCCAAAGGCAATATTTTATTATCAGATTTTGGGCTAGTTTAATAAAAATATAAAAAATAGAAATTTCACAGGCCATTTTCTAAAAATGCATTTTTCTTAAATACTTACACAGCATCTCCACTTTAGTAGCACCTACTACAGCCATCAAACTTGCCAGTGTTGTACTGAAGGTTTATTTGAAGGTTTGTTCAGAAGGATTTTTCAACATTTAATCCCTAGCCTCATTTATTAAGTTTTGAACACTAAAAAACAAGGCAAAATTTGAATCTTTAAAGAGCTAGTTTTTTCAAAAACTAAACATCCAAAATCCCCTCTGAACAAATCTTAACAAAATAAAACCATAACCATATTGTTTAAACTTAGCTTCATCCATTATTAAGATTGTATTGCCAACATATAGGCAATTTTGGCAAGTTTAACACATAAAATGAAATTATGAAATGCCAGAAAACGTGCAATACACATCAAAAGTTTCAAATGGATATCACTCCATCATTTTTCCCCCTACTCACCTGCAGTGTCTCGCCTTAAAGGGTCAGAAAGAAGGTTCTCAAAAGTGTAGTAATCACAGTCAACTTTTTTATTTTTATTTTTTCACACGTTGCATTCATTTCTACAGTAAAACCAGGTTCCGTTGGTTCCAGGAGAGCAGCTTGTACCGGGACGCCCCTCCGTTCGCATTAGATGGAGTCTACATCTCCGAGCCCTGTCCGAACCACTGCGGGGGACACGGGGACTGCATCTCCGGGGTCTGCTTCTGTGATATGGGCTACACAGGTACAAAGAAAACGCAGATAAATGAAGAAAAGAAAAAGAAAAGTGCTTTATTTTTCACGATTATCATTTTTCTCCGCCAGTTGAGCAGGACAGCTGTGTTCCTTCTGTAGCCACTCCCACCGAGCTGACGGAGGGTTTCGAGGGGAAGTTGAGTCCCCTTTGGCAGAGCCTGATCGGGGGACAGGTCGGAGGAGGCTGTGGGATCATCGGTGAAGGCAAGGGTCTTTATTTCAACAGTCCTGGGAGAAGAGAGGCCCGCACTGTTCCCTTAGACACAAGCAACACCAGGTTAATTGAAATCATTTTTATTCCTTGTCGTAAGCCTTTCGTACACTCACATTTCTCTTATTTTTGTTGCTCCGATGCAGGCTGGTTCAGTTCTACATCCGAATTGGAAGTAAAAGCTTGGGACCTACTTGCACAAGGCCCCGGTCTCGCAATGAAGGTAATTGTTTGCTGAAATTGAACGCTTTTAGTCGTCCGACGAGGTGCATAAGGTCTTCTAGTAACAATGCTAGTTTCTTTTATTATAGTCAGATCTGTGTATTTTTTTTTTTCTGTACAGTTTTGTCTGCTTCTGCTGCCTTCCTCGCTAGTGTCTCGTGATGTGACGGTCTCTGGTCAGCTGATTTACACAGTTTTTGACGCAGTCTACTGTGAACCGGGACGAGGGGGCGTATCAACTTTCCCACACCTGGGACACAGTTCTGAAGAAGTTCGACTGCAGATGGCGCTGTCGTTTCCTGCCGCTACAAGCAGGAAAACGGCGCCAAAAACTGTGTAAATCAGCTGACCAGACACGTCATCGTAACATCACGTGACACTTCTGAGGAAGGCAGCAGAAGCAGGACAAAACTGTACAGGAAAAAATAAATACACAGGTCTGGCTATAAGAAAATAACTAGTATAATGCTTTTACATAACTCGGTAATTTGTCTGTAATATACCAATGTCTTTTACTACTTCACGTTTCATCACAGTAGGATGGAAATAGTATGGTAATCACATGATATTTCCATCCTATTGCCAAAATATTGCATGTGAAAGTCCTTATGTTGCTTTTGTGTGCTTTTCTTTTTGTGTAATTTCTTTCACACTTCTTGTTCAGGTGTAATTGTCCAGTTCTCCACAAACAACGGAGTCCAGTGGCAGTTCTTGAGGGAGTTGGACTTCAGTTCATTCCTGGAGCCTCAGATTGTCACCATTGAGTTACCATCCGCAGCTAAAGCACCCTACACAGTGTTCAGATGGTGGCAGCCACAGCAAGGTCGGTCAGCAGGTCACGCCAAAGGACTCAGAGCTAACCATGATGGCATTTACGATTTGTTTCTTTTATAGGGAAGCACTCTGCGCAATGGGCAATGGATGACATCCTGATTGGGATGAACGACACCTCCAGAACAGGCTTCCAAGATAAATTTGACGGCAGCAGTCCACTGAGACACAACTGGTACCGCGTCCAGGGGGGAGAGGTGACTGTGGACTGCTTGTCTTTGGACACAGTGCTGACCTTCAACTCCGAGGCCATTGACAGTGAGTCAGATACACGCTTCATGAACGGTTCAGGGGGAAATATCTCGTTGTGTTAACATTTTGAAGGAAGACTGAAATGTGAACAGCTAATCTAATGTGAGCCTCAGAACGAGTCTGTCGAGGTCAGGGCCAGCCAAGGCTTCATGGGGCTCTAAGCGGAATTATGTCCCGGAGCCCACACGATATTAGTATAATTTTGGATAAATAATTCAAACTCTGCAAAATGAGACACAGCAGTCATTCTCCCACTCTCACTTTACTCTGTTTGCAAACGAAAGTAGACAAAGAGCAATTCTTGAGGCACACTTCACTTGTAGTGCAAATGTTGGCACTTTTAGGGGCCCCCAGGTGGTCTCAGGGCCCTAAGTAGCTGCATAGTCTGCTTGTAAGCTGGGCCGGTCCTGGTAGAAGTCTAAACTACAGGGTTAGCAGGTTTTATACATAATCCAACAATTTTGTTGTGAAATAGAGATGGGGAGCACTCGGATCCTCAAGTTAACATATATACTGTATTTATAACCAGTTAGGTGCTCATTGGAAGTGCAAAAATATATCTAGCCAGATGGAAAAAGCAAACCAAGAAACTCCAAGACACTCTTGACGATTATGGTTAAAGGAATAGTTCACCGCTTTTACATACATACATATGTTCTAACCTGGGCTTAGTTGAGGCTATGTGTGGCTGTGTGAACTGTGTGTGTGCCTTCATTGCCGTGAGAGGAGCAAAAACGCTGTTAGCATTTTGCGCGACAAAGTAGTCCCATGGGACCAAGTTTTGGAGAAGTTAGAAGCCACAAATATCTTCCAAGTTTCCCCTATTTAAATATGGTTATGTCAGTAGTTACAGGTTCAAAGTACAGTTTCACAAAATTAAAACTGACAATTTTCTAAGCGGAAAAAACACGCACTATATTTTACGGCGGAATAATACCAAACTACTTGCGTCAGCGCAGTAAGAGATGCTTCCTTCCACTCACTTCCGGCAACAGAACAACGAGTGCTACGCGTAAACAGCACGGAATCATTTGTAGATGATGGAGACTAATTTGTAGCAGATCCAGAGCCTTATCTATTTGAACCAGAGTAACAGAGGAGGAACTAGCCCGTATGGACCGCGAGAGAGAAGCAAGACGTGAAGAAGAGCAGACTGGGGCCAGCGAGAGGACAAACTGACTGTCCTCAATGTTCAGTAATGTACGTAACACTACTTCATTGTTATTTCTGAGCTCAGTCGTCATGTAAATCAATCAGTACTTTATTCAGGAGCACTGATTTTGGTGTGGAGTTGCTAACCGGGATAGAACTCCGCTCAAAAACTTCCTACAGACACAACAAATATAAGGACACTTACCGCGTTGGCTGATGCGCTTTGCTTCAGAATTGTTGATATAGCCGTATCCTGTAAGCGTAAACCAGACGAGGTATAATCCTCCTCTGTAAAATGTTCAGAGCAAATACAGCATTTCCTCAATACTTCCACTGGTGTTGGATCCATATTCAACGCAGTTAACCACACTTCGTTTGTGGTGCGTTGGAAATCTGCACTATATGTCTTTGACTTGTTCTCACAACCCTCTACGATGCACGTAACAGGCATTGTTCATCTCA
>OMNZ01062121.1:4332-33986 GCA_900303255.1 Lesueurigobius sanzi | reverse complement strand
ACCTGCACTTTGAGAACCTTTTTCACGTCCTGCTTTGACACGGGGATTTCATAATGCTCCGCAATCGCCAACAAATTATTTTTACTACAATCATCAAGCTTCCCACGAGTGGGATTAGCCACAAAGTCCTCTAACGCAACCTCCATCCTCAACCAACACAACCACGCGCACGCGCTTCACACACGCCGCGTAAATAGCCTCTAAACCAAACAACCACAAAACAAATATCCAGACCAATACACTGCGAGATGAAGTGCTACAACCAGTGCGCAGCAGCGGGCCCACACAACCAGAATCCCCTCTATACTTCACCTACCTGCCCAAATCTCACCTACCTAACTGTGCCTAGCTCTTCACGTGGTTCGGCAGTGGGATGATTAAGCACAAAACCAGCGGAACAAGCAGTCCACGGAGTGCCCCCGAGATCAATGCTCGCGCATTGAACACCAGCCGCAACCCCCACGACACTAACAAAAAAATAAACAGGTGAAGCCTGAAGTGGCAACACCACTTCGCCTAACAGGAGACCCAGCTGACAACAGAACCCACTTAGCTGCCACACAAGAAATAAAACACTCCACTCACCTGTATTTTCAATGAACGGCTAAACTGCATGAAGCCGTGTCCTCACCCCAAACTCCACTGCTTGCACGTGCACACGCCTCCTCCACGGCGTTGACGTCACAGCTCATTCACAAAATGTAGGTTAATGGATTAACTTTTACGCACGCGCAAAACAAGACAACGTTTAGGGAGAAATAGCTTCTACTATTTACTAAACTGAATGATTTTTACAAAAAAAAAAAAGTTTTCGGACGAGCCCCCACTTGTTACGGCCCGACTCGTGAGGCCGCAACCAAGACAGGGAGGACACGACAACAATGGCGTTTTAAGCCCTTTGATGGGGCATTTATTTTACAAAAGGATAAATTGTCTGTATGTCATCAGTGTAGTGAATCGTAAGCTGTAGGGGGTGTAGGGTGATGCATATGAAAGTCAGTCAGACAACGTTGTGTAGTGCAAGTGTAGTGTTGTAGTGCGTGTAAATGTAAAAGTGTTGGCGTAGCGGCAGCGCCGTGGCTAAGTTGGCCTGAGGTCTTGCTGGTGGTGGCGGCAGCCCGGGCACGCCGGCATGTGCCCAGGAACCGAGAGGAGAGAGAGGGCAACAGGACAGCGGAAACCCCTTTTATAGGATCCGGCCACAAGCAGCCTCACGGGGCCTCCTGGCGCCTCCTGTCGTCGCACCTTGATAGGGACAGATAATTTAATGCACGGCCACCACAACACCAGCAGAGGGGGCCGTCACAAACGATATTAAAACATGGTTACAAGCTCTGTCGTTAAGCATATATGACCTAAAACTATGATAATTTTTTAATTTGGTGCCCAAGATCCCTTTAAATTGCTTTATTCTTCCACTCCTCTCTCCTGTTGATGCTTTCTGTAGCCAGAGCAGACAAACTGACATTAATTTATACTACTACTGTAATTCAGTAGTATGATGAAACTACCTGCTTTTGGGGTACTTCACGCACATCACGACCATCAGAACCACCCCATACCAGTAAATAACCCAGAACAACTTTGTCTTTGAAACCCTTCTTTCTAAGGCCTGACAGATTGTTTTCATAAGGTTTGGATTCTGATCTCGATATGAAGGAGGTTGGAAAGGCAGCTAACGGATGTACAAGCTGGTTTGATACTGATTCAATTAGCTGTATATGTCTTGTTTTTTAATCTCCCTGATAGTTAAATATTTATTAGTGATAGCAAGGTTTGAAGAAATAAACTTTACCCTTTCAGAATGTAAGACTTGTCTCTAAATTAATGATAACATATTCTGACCGATAGCTTGATATTCCTCTGATTGCCTATATCAGAGGGATATACTCCTTTCCTCCTCAACATAATGAGGTGCCTTTTAAAGTAAATGACAAATGATGAATTGTATTTTTCTATTTCTTTCTGTCATTGACTCACACTCGTGATGATAAACCCCTTGCAAGGTCTTAAGGTTTCTCTTTCTTTATAGCTCGTTCCTGAACCCTGAGTATGCAATTAGCTGATTAAACAATTTTTGGACTGAAAATGCCTTTGCCTGCAGATTTTAATGACCCGACTGTATTGCGCTTTTACAAATCATTAAGATCTTGTTCAACTATGCCTTGGACTTTCGCGGCTTTAAAATCCTGTGGCCACTTTGTTCCCCCGAGTTGTTGAATAGACATCATTATGGCGTCAAACTGCCTAGCTTTTAAAGAAGTTGATGCTCAAAAGTTAATCAACCCTCAAACAATAACCTATGAAACGAACCGTGCTAAAAGGCATAAAACAAGAGAGACACGCTTTTGGGAGAATCTCTGCCGTGCTCCTGACAGGCCTGTTAACCCCGCTAATTGTCAGGTTCAAACGCTTGTGTCCCTGGAGTGCTGACTTGTGGGTAGTCTGCTTTTTTCCCCTTCTCTCTATCCACTTGTCTCCCACACTTTGTTGTTCCAGTCCTAATGTGGGGTCCCCATTTGGAAGAAGCCATAATAATTGAAGGCAAGAACATTGGTGTTTAAG
Source organism: Lesueurigobius sanzi (assembly GCA_900303255.1). NCBI lineage: Eukaryota > Metazoa > Chordata > Actinopteri > Gobiiformes > Gobiidae > Lesueurigobius > Lesueurigobius sanzi. The sequence continues at coordinate 31,421 of OMNZ01062121.1, read as the reverse complement.
CTCAGTACTTTGCTGGCTGGCCGTGGCATTTTAAGTGCACTCAGAAAAACAGGCACTGGTTTTCCTTTTTCCCCTTTTAACAAAACCTCTATGCTCCATCTGGTGTCATTAGTGTCCAGCATTCATGATAGAACAAGACCCTGCTGCTCCAGCCGGCAGTCTCAGTCACCCGTTGCTGTTTGTCTCTGAAAAAGCCATCTGACCACATTTAAATATGGTAAATCACCCTGGGACATTTCTACGTGTTCTTGCTTTCCGTTGCTTTCTTAAGACTTCCACTTAAGGCTTTATTGACTGTTGCAGGACTTGTTGGCCGGATTTGTTTACGTTTTTTTTGCAATTGCCAACTCCACTCAACCTGTTTCAACTAGTATGTGTGTGTGTAAAATATGCATGAGTTTTCTTTTTTGCCACACAGGCTTTATTGAACAGGACGGTTGAGCGTAAGAGGGTGAAAAATATTCAGCAAAGTTCTCAACGCTCAGGCTGTGAAAGGCCCCTGCATATGTGCTGCAGCTTAAATCTCTTGGTTAGCAATGCAGCACATGTTTGATTTTTCAAATTTGTTTGCACATTTTGTCACTTGCGCATGTTGCTTGCCGTTATTTGTTGGATACAAATGAACAAAAAAGAAAGACATAATTTAAATAGTTGGAGAATTTAAAATATTGATCCTTAAACATCCAGGTATGGTTCCTTTCACTGAACTATATAGGCATCTCTGATCAATAAAAAAAGAACTATGGTGATGTAGATTTCTTTGTAGACTTTCTTGCTGGGACAAGATAAACCATTTTTTGATAAGTCTGTTTTTTCCTTGTGTGTTACAGCATTTCTGTTGCCAAAAAGGCTTTAAATGTCAATAGAAAATATTCCATTTGATTCCAGCATATATTACTAAATTTCAATTTCTTTCATAATAATGACATGACTCATCACTGTAAATATGAGAAATGAGCTCAAACACATGCAAATGCACTTAACCAAATTATTGTTCTTGAGTTGCCCGTTATCCAAATTTTACCTCACTCCTTTATCATGTGGAATGTTTGCAGACCTATGGATATAATTTCTGTCTATTCAAATGTATTAAATGTGACTTGCTGCTCCCTGCACAAACCCTGTCCTGTGTTAGTAATACAACAGTGGATTCAATCACTCAAAAGGCCAACTTGACTTTTATTAAATGTAAAATTTTCAATGTATTTTTTCTTTCTTTCTCCAGATCACATAAAGCGCAAGATGCGTCGGCGGCCAATTTGGGGTCGGGGCATCATTCGACGGAAGAAATACTGTTACAAGAGCAAGGACCAGGGAACGGAGGAGGAGGAAGAAGAGGAGGAGGAAGAAGAGGAAGAGCACGAAGTGGGGGGCGAAGGGGAGGCGTCATGTATAACTCACGATGAGGAATCTTCATGTGACACCGCAGGCCCCCAAACCAACGGACACCTGCCCTCCACGGAAGAGGAGAGCTCCAACGAACCGCCCGAGAAAGCCTCCGCAGCCAAAGATGAGTCGGTAAAAGCCAGCAAAAAGCCACGTCCAGGTGACGACGCAAAGACCGTGAGCAAGAAACGGCCTTCGAACGAACACCTAACGCACCTGCCCTCCACGGAAGAGGAAAGCTCCAACGAATCGCCCCAGCAAGAAGCCACGCCACCCAAAGATGAGCCAGAAAAATCCCCAGAAAAGCAACATTCAGATAAGGAGGTAAAGACTGAGAGCAAGAAACGGCCTTCGATCGAGCACCTACAGAGGCTGTCCTCCATGGAAGAGGAGAGCTCCAACGAATCGCCCGAGCAAGAAGCTGCGGCACCCAAAGATGAGTCTGAAAAATCCCCAGAAAAGCCACATCCAGATGAGGAGGAAAAGACGGAGAGCAAGAAACCGCCTTTAATCGAACACCTACCGCAGCTGCCCTCCATGGAAGAGGAGAGCTCAAACGAGTCGCCCGAGCAAGAATCCGCCACAGCCAAAGATGAGTCCGAAAAAGCCCCCAAATTGCCACGCCCCGATGAGGAAGCCAAGACCGAGAGCGAAAAACGGCCTGCGATCGAAACGCCGGAGTCTTCGGACGCAGAACCCCAGGCCAAACACATGGACGCTTTGATGGTGTGCGTCAACGGGAATGAGTCCATGGACAGTCTGGAATCGCAAAGTCTCCCGAGCAGCATCGAGACGGGAGGCAATATTAGGACTTCTTTGGACAATGGCCCCGTGAGGCCTGAAATGGAGGAGCACAAAGACACGCTTCACAACAGCCAATCAACTCAGGAGCAACCTCTCCATGAAGGAAGGCCCGACTCAGAAAGTGTAGAAGATGATACGAGTAAAGAAGGTAAGCGACTAAGTCAGACTATTTTACTTTATTTCAAATACTGTACATTGTTTGCACTCAAGTTTCAATCGTTTTGGCTGCTAAAGTTTTTCCAACCTCTTTAAATTATTATAATATGCACCAGAATAATACTGATGTCACATATTTCTCCACTTATCTTTCAAAAATACAGTAGACCCATCTAGTTTGTGCTGGCATTGCCCATTATCCAGAAACGTACAGAGAGGGATTAAATGGAGGGTTATATACTTATACTTTCTTCACCTACTTTGTTGTATAAACGGTAACAAACAGTAAGGCAAATTAAAATGAATACTATTAGGGTTGTCCTTCATACAGAAACTGGTATTTCATTTTATACCGATACCACAGAGTTTCCAGGTATCCCAAACCTTTACCAGTTCACCAATTGGATCCCATGCTGTATTTTTCCCAGCAGATGTGAGCCACTGCTGTTTTTCTGTGTGTTGCTAAAGCCCAGAGCAGCTGAAAGGCCCTAAACCTGTTTATTATTTATTATTATTATTACAAACTAGGAAAGCGGGCGAGTAAATTAAAATGATAGTTGTGGTCCGACTCCAAACCATTTATAACTTTCCTAACACATTTCTAACATCACAATCCTTCACTTCACTTGGATGAGGTTATAAGCATGTGCGACAGCTTTTAGGGTCACTTTTCACTGTCACGGAAATGCTAGAAAAGATTAGATAGAAAAGAAGATATTAGATAGATTACACAAATGTTTCATAATTGGATGCACTGCTATTATTATACTGCCATTTCCACAAAGAGTCTAAATTTACAATATATGAAAGTAGGACAAAGCTAATTTTGTTCCAATATTAGAAAAAAAATGTATTCATTTTACCTCTTTTGATGCCTATTTAGTCTTTAGAGTGGAAGGCAAACCACCAAAAACTTCAGCTTAGGGCACCTAAATGGCTAGCAGCGGCCCTGACATCTAAGATCAGACTGATTCTTACTACTTCTCCAAGTATCAGTATCAAATTGATAAAAATGGAATCAGAACAATGGCAGACAGTCTTCTGAATTCACTTGCCCTAAATAATGTAGCGTTATCCCTTTTTGTGCGGTTTGTTGACTTAATTAGGATTATTATGTTGACACTTAGACATGCCATCAAACCAGGCACATTTGTTTTTCATTAGCTCTCGCGCGCTTCTGGGGGAGGTTGTTGAGGTAAGGGTAAAATTCAAGGTGTCAGCGACAGTTTTCCTTCATTTTAATTAGTCGTTATTAAATCACGGCGGCTCGTGCTCAAATTGGGACTGCCGTGCTCTACCTACTGCTTAATTACTCTGGTAAATTTTCGATTACCACCTTGCTCTTCAGATTATGGCTTTAAAATGGAAAGCACCATGAGCAATGAACCACTTTCAGCTCCTGTAGGGGCAATATCGTTATATTGAAAATGGCTAAACCTTGCTGCTTAGTTGCTTATTGCTATACTCAATAGGATTAATTGTATTATGAGCAGCTAACTATACAGTACAGTGCACAAACAATGAGATGCATATTATGTTGTTGAGCAATGTCCATAAAGGAAATGATGAAGCCGTTTGATTCAGAAAGGAAATTCAAGAAAAACAAAAGACATGGCAAATCACATGGGGTCAATATGGGACCCACTGTTGAGTGTTATATAGGCATCAGCATTATGTTCCTTCTCTCGGCCAAAGATGCTAATGTTACGCACTTAAAAATACATAATATTTTCCTCTGATTCTCTTTTATACTTTAAAATAGCGGCTCACGTGTAGAGATGGGAGTTGTTGGGTGTCATCACTTTGCTTCCAGGTTCAATGAAACTTGAGCACTGTTATATACTATAAGACTGTACAATGAAGGCCTGTTTTAAACACACACTCATTTTGACTTTCTTTTTATTGTTCTTATTTCACAAAGAGATTAAGAAAAGCTTACGGTTCCTGCTGTGGTGTTTGTCTATGGAACTCTCAACATTTTGAGAACGAAAGTATTTGTATGTTTCGTAGTTTAATTTGACCTTCAAATATCATGTACAATGGAAAAACACACCTGGATATAGCTTGGTTGTCGTGCATGATGATGACACTGAACAACTCCACTGCGAAAAGGTTTGCAATTTACAATGTTTTAAGTCAAACAAACATAATCAGAGCTTTGGGGATTTGCTAATCGACTGAAATTGTGATTGTTTTTGCATTTCCTCTTCAAAAGCCCTTTCTTTGTCCATCGTCTTAGTCTATTGCTCACTGCTCCGTACTGTGCCTTTCCCACCTTTTCAATATTAGTTTATTTTGAATCATTATGCCCTTTGATCCCCTGTCCTAAAGCTTATGAGTTTGATGAAAGGATCACACTGTAGTAGTCGTCGCGGAGGCCAGCTGCCAGCCTTTGTGAAAGACGCTGCTCGTCAGGGAAGCCATGCGACAGTAAAACAAAAATAAACTTTGGCTCTTTATAAAGCCCAAGCGCTGCTCCTCCTCCGCTCTCATTACAAGCCGTTCAAAGCCCAGCCCTTGTGTTCGTATCAAAGCGTTACATCAGTCGTAAATGGGCAGAAAGGAGGCCAATGTTGATGTATTACACACTCAAGAGCCCAAATGTAGCTTTGAATAGATTTCTCTCATAACCTCATTCGTCTTTGTATTTGTGGCAGATTAAATTCATTTTCTTCGAACCTGTAACAATTTATAGAGCACGGTTCTCTTTCCACTGAGATTCTGAGAGACCGTGTTTTTGCGAAGTGGCCTAAACTATTTGAATCCATCATTACAAACCTCCCCTTTCAGCCGTGTGTCGTCTTCAAACAGGGTCTTCGAAAGCAGAGACGTGCGAGGGGAGCCAGTCAGAGCAGCTAAAGGAATCCGAGGACGCGATGGAGGAGGTCCCAGCGCCGCCGCCTGTCATAGTTGACCACCAGCGACTATTGGTAACTTTTTATTGAAATATTTCTTCACTTTGCGATGATTTTAGTGAGAAACTGCATGAAGTTGTATTTGATTGGCTTTAGGTCGCTGTAAGGTAAGTCTACATTGGGTAATTTTTGTCCGGCTTTGTTTGTTCTCATTTGGAACTCCTTTAGTCTTGGTTTAGGTTGATTTTTGAGCTGATTTAGCAATAGTTTTGTCATGGTTTAGATCTGATGGCACTTGGAAAACCAGCTCTTTTATACATTTTATACACATTTGAAAACCTATTATGGCTTTTTTTCCCACAACATGCTAAATCTAACTGACAATGTTGGCAGGGTTTTCACAACGCATTAAAAATAAGTGAATTGTGCCAAAATTAAGGCTTTTAATTTAATTGAAAAGTAAAATTTCTTGTGAAATAATGACAATGCTTGATCTTTTACGTTAAAAAGTATAGTCGAGAACATTCTACTGCACGCTTTGCTGAAATTTAATGTACATTTTTTGTCAATTTTACAAAATATTTAGCACAAAAGCTGTTTCATTTGTTAAATTTACTTTAAAATATTAAAATGTTGCCACATTCGTCTACAGGCAAAAGTAATTTTTTTTCAATTTTTGAGCCAGTTTACACTTTTAATATATAAACTTTCACTTGGAAACAAATCAATGACCAAATCTTCACAATAAGGTGATTAATTGATGCACCGATTGAACATTTCTGCACAGATTTACACAGAAAATGGTAACTTCAAAGACCACTTTCACAAAAGGCATTTTTCTCACATTGTGGCATCAACATTTCCACTTTAGTAGCTCCTACAGACTCCAAATATTCCAGTCTTGTACTTAACAATCTTTTGAAGGTTTGTTCAGAGGGATTGTTGCATATTTAATTCCAAGTCTGATTTATTTAGTTTTGAACCCCAGAAAACAAGGTGAAATCTGAATTTTTACAGATTTATTGTAATAATTAACAAAATATCTATAATCCCCTCTGAACAAATCTTTGTAATATGTAGTAACATAGTGATATGTAATATTGATATCACTCAGTTTAATTTATTTCCCTATTCACCTGCAGTGTCTCGCCTCAATCTATTGTGTGCAAATCTTTAGAAAGGATAAATTCATATTGTTTAAATTTAAAAAAATACTGTATTTGGGCAATGCAATGGCATTAAATTTGCTTTACTGCCTTAAATCTGAATTAACTTCCACAAACTGAAGTAAACCATGTGTTAACTAAGACAAAAGATTGAATCCGCCTGGGCATTTTTTCCAGTATACCATTATATAAGGATATGAGTCACACTTCAGTACTGAGAGCTTAATGATCACAGCAGCAGCATCTGTGTGGAGCTCTGTGATTGGTGCTGAACGCGTTTGTGTGCATGAAACAAAGCAATTATGTGACAACAGGCAAAACGCTGGGAAAAAACCATGCTATTGTAAAAGTCTCTATGATTAGCTCTTTGATTGTGATCACACAGACAATTCGCTTCTAGTTACCGCCGTTGATTTGCTACTTGTTATGGTATAAACATGAGAAATGCTGCATGTTTTATCGGCCGTCGTCTTCCAATGACGAACCAAAGCGTAAAAACACAAAGATTCCCTAAAACCAGCTGTGACGAATCATCTTCAGTGATGTGGTGATTATGTCAAAGCAAAGCCGTAATCTTAAAATATGTGGACAATATGTTTTTGATTTTGACATTATGCATAAAAGCTCATTTTTATTCAATTGCGAAGGAAGCAACCGTTTTACTCCTTTCGACGCACTTTTTACAGATCTTGACGCAAAGCACACATTTCCCAAGGACCTCTAACCAGTAGTCCTGTCTTAGTAGCTCCCAAAAACTTCCTAAATGTCTACAGACACTTGATGCCTTTTGTTCTGAAAATGTTGAACACTCGAAACCTTTAGATAGATCGTAAATTATAAAAAGAGACCTCGAGTCACTTTTCTCTTTGCTGCAGTTGAACTCTGCTTGAGTCGCATATTTACACGTGTTTCTTCTTAAAAAAGTAGCTCGTAGCCATTTTGTTTCATAAAAGGAGCTCATTGGCATTGGATGAAAAACAGGTTGGAGACCCTTGTCCGAAATGACAAACCATTTATTCTATTAGGACCCATTTCACAAGGCTCTGCACGCTTAGGTCAAAAACACACTTTGTTGTCAACGCTAGCACCCACACCTAGACAAAATCACTATTCTATTCCTTTTCTGTTTTCACTTCAAACCGCAATAGCAAATGGATTAGAAATTTGTTCAAAACAGCCAGACCCTTGACAAAGAGAGAGTAAGGTTTTGGGGACTGTGTAAAAACCATAATCTTTGAGGCTTTGACAAGAGACTAGTCATGTTTTTGACAAATGATTTCAAGCATTTGGCGGCTTTGAGCGGCGAATTGGTGGATTTAATGTCTTATCAATCAAGAAAAAACTGTAAATTGCTTAGTCCAGCTCTTGTAATATTATCTGAAAACAACAAAGGCGGCTCTTCAAGGCTTTGAAGGCTAACCGTTATCTTTAGCGAGTTGGCGGAGTTGGCCAGACCTGTCAAAGACACTCTGCGGCACATATTTCAAAGAGCCCCTCTGTACTTGGCATTAATCCATCCCTTTGACCTCCATGCCTCTGTATAGCTCCCCAGCACAGAGCTTCCACCATCTGTTTAATTAGACGTCTGCCACAGAAAAGTTTGTGTCAAGCGGGATTTAAGGTAAACTCTATGGAGAGCGACCATCCATGAGCTCCTTCAGAGAGCCAGGACGTCACACTGCCCTTGTCGCACCAATAACCCGCAATTCTGAGGCTTATCCCTTTGTTCTATCCATACATCCCCTCCTTCTCCTGAAATTGTAGAGAGTTTTAGACGTATTTGTTCAATGTGCCTTGGAGGACCCAATTTGTCCTGAAAAATGGAGTGCAGTTTTGGGTGGCAGTTCACATAATTTATACAGTTCCTGACAAGAGATCTTACAATCTGCTAGTCAAATTTTCTTCCACACAGTGTAGGACATTAAATGGAGGCAATAAAAAACAAAAAAATGTGTTCTTTAAAAGTAAAGGTTGCAGCAACCTATGTACATAGATTGTACATCACAACCTATGTACATTGGTTGCTATGTACATTCAGTACATACAGTAAATACACAGCTAGAAAGTCTGAATGCAAGGCGCAAAATCAATTGGTGCATCAAAAATGGCATTGCTCTCATTGCCATCTTAGACTTCCATAAACATTCTCTGAAATGTCTGTGAACCATGTATTTACAGTTACATCTCTCAAATTAAATTAAACATATCTCAAAGTATTAAACTTAGAAGCGCGTACAAATTTCTGCCCCAAATCCGTTTATCCTGACTGCCGCCCATCTTTCCACACCTCTCAATCAACAGGTGCTCCCCCAAAATGGTGTGCCAATAAATAAGGTTATGCTTCAAACATGAGCCCCTTTCCAGCCCACTAGACACGCCAAGCTTGTCCCGGAGAGCCTTGACGCAGCTCTGGCACGGTCCCGCTAGGGTCCCGCCTAATACCCCAAGCGTAAATTGGCCCTCGGTTCAGCGCTCTCCCCTGACAGCACTTCCCTCTCCGCTGCGATCGAGTTGGCCGGCTTTTTTGGGGGGTTTTGCACAGTGTATTTTGTAATTGGTATCAAAGAAGTCTTCTGACATGCGCCAACTTGTTCCCTCCACGCTCCAAAGTGACAGTCAAGCTATCGAGCCATCATAAAGTGGCTTTTTTGGTCCCAGTTGGGAACTTTGTTGGAAAGCCCTGCGTCTCCACTTGCTGAGCACCACCTTTCAAATTGACTGACAGGCTTTTAAGTCGGCTTGATCCGCGTTTCTCCAAGAGGCTGCCCCTTGCGCACAGCCACACAAGACTAATCTTTACTTTTTATTTGTAAGTAGCGGAGGGATGGGAGATATCTTAAAGAAACAGATCGGGGAAAGAGGTGACTGTGAATAATTGCTTTTTCATCCAGGGCTTACGGAACAAATTGAATTTCCGGACTTGCCGTTTAAGCAGACATTTGCCGCCGAGGCTGGGATTGGCACGTTGCCTAATGTGTATCGCGGCTTGCAGTTGAGTGCCGCTCTGTTCCCCCTCTCTCTCTTCCTTCAGTCATATTCATTGATTGTGGAGGGCTCATTATTTCTGACTTTTCGCGTGATGGAAGAGGTGCCACACAGTCTTCTCCCCGGAATTAAATATCATCAGAGTTTGTTCACACAGAGCCTCTAGGACACTGTAGCATTATTTCAACACGCCTTTTGAACGACCTGGCATTTGATTCATTTGGAGAAATCAGGCTCTGTTACTGCCAGACTTTGCTGAAAAGATCCTTGGTGCTGTAGATCAAAAACTCCTTCCTCAATGCGAATAAAAAGGTCCCCAAGCTTGTTTTTTTTGTCACCACTTGAAAATGTCTCGTGTTCTCAGCTGTTTGCTTTCATCCATAATCAGACACTTGTCCACAGATGGAGAAGTAGCGCTGACTGGTGCAGATGAGATTTCAGTCAAAAGAAATTCAATCTGGCCCTGCATTTTTCTACTCTCCATCCTGCAGGAAAAAGAAAACTCAAACCGACCAATCTTCTGCCATGTTTGTCTTTTAGTACCAGCTGCCTATTAAGAGATGGCGTTTCTTGTCATCTGCACGATTTCTTAACTGAACAATTTAGGAAAAGTAGAGAGTGAAATTTAAATTTTTCTGACAAATATTGCTAGTTAATAGATCTCTGCAATGTTTTTAAACAAGCAATCAGTTCACAATATACTTGATAAAGATATCCAGGATTTACCTTTAAGGCAGCATATGCAAAATTGACTCTGATAACGTTTTTCACTTGTCAAAAGCCATATCTTCAGTAGTTTTTTGCTCCACTCTCACAGGTTTGTATAAACCTTCAGATGTTTCTTCGATTACTACTGTAGCTCTTCTATTTGTACTTCCAGGATAAATATTGTGCATAATTAGATAGACCCAGGAAGTGTCCTGTTCATTTTTAAAGTCCATGATCCATATGCAATCACCAGACCAACGTTTATTGCGGATGGTTGTTTTTTGTTGGTCTTTGTTAGGGCGACAGGTGCAAATGGTAAAGTGGGTCGTTGTCTCATGATCGTAAGATTAGGGATTCGAATCTCCCGGCTCTGGCACATGCCGCCCAGACCAATTAGATGACTTATGTCGTATGAAAAGCACTATACAAATAAGATTCCCCTTCCCTTTCCCTTACTGCCCGCAGAGAGCCCTCCAGCCAAACTTGGAGATGCAAAGCCCTTGGTGATCTATACACAGAAATTGTTTTAGATTATAAAACATGAAATATCAATGCTGAGGTGCTCAAAAGCAGATTTACTGTAGAGAAGATTGAATTTAAATTACAGTCTAAAGATGCAGATTTCAGATTAACACTCCTTTGTAATTTGACATTGTGGTCTAAGTTGCCTTTTTGTCCTAATAGAATCACCCCATATCATACATTGCAGACAAGTGGAAAACCTCTTCAGTAGCTAGTGCAATTGCCTCTTGTTCTTACAATACAAAGCAATAACTCAAATACCACCTGCCACCTATTGTGGACCCTTCAATGGAAGCCGTCAACAGCAAGGCCTCTTTTTGTACCAGCTGCCTATTAAGATCTAGCATTTCAAGTCATTGGCACCGTTTGGACTGTTTTGGCAAAATCCGGAGCTATTACAACGTGTCAGAATTTCCTGTTTTAGAGAAGCCTGTCAGCAGAAATGGCACCGTCCACAGTTTGTCATCTTCCTTCATTCTGAGTGCTAATAACAGCAGGGGCCCTTCTGGCAAAGTTGCCGCGCCACATGTCCGTTCAGAAGGGAAACGGCTTAATAGTAGCTCTAGACCAGCGTTTTGATTGTCCATAAAAGTAGATCGTGTTGTGAAGTGTTGCTTTTATTTTCATTCATTTCCGTCTGATGGCTTTGACAGAGCAGCTATTTGCATGTAATTGCCTCTCGCGCACTGTAGATGTTACCTCTTGGCCATAATGCGCGGACAACAAGCCAGCCAGTTTCCCTCGAAAGCACGCCAGCAACACACAACTGAAGCGGTCTTTTAATGGGCTGTGTAGACTCCAGTTATTTGCCCTTTTGGAAGCGTTCCTGTTCAATTTGTATGCATGTTCACAAGCACCGAACCCACGAGGAATTTAACATTGTGTGGGTTGTGTACGGTACATGATGCGCCTCTTATTGGGATACGCAAAGATCTTTCGTAGCAGTTTTGCCAAGATTGATGCTCATGTTTCATTTGTATTTGACAATAAACATCATTGAAAACATGTTTTCCATTGCTTTTTATCAATGCCTATTTTTTATTATTTATATTTGTCTGCTGATACGCACACATTTCCAGAATCTGTTAGAATTATTACTGTTTACTGCATAATTTTGGTCATATTTTTAGCTTTACAGGATTATTTCATGTTTTCATGTTTTCATATTCACCTACAATTTTTACATAAATACTGTATTTTACATTTATATATTCATTTGGGCTTGCGTCCCTACATCAAACCAGTTGAGAACCACTGCCCTTAACCAAATCTTACAAGAGTGGTGTATATATAGGGGATGGCCTGCCAAGAGCATACGAGCACGAGTTGTATATTGACCCCAATTTGGTTCAAAACTTCTACAGTGTTGCTTTAAAGGAGACCGTTGTTTTTGCCTCATTCATACTAATTTGAGAAATCCTAATCGCTGTGGGTTCAGTGGTACAGGAATCAATGACCAATCTGTATTGCCTATATACTGTATTGTGTCACAGTGGGAAATCAAAAGTGCCCTGCACGTCTTTTAAAGGAATAGTTCACCGCTTTTACATGCAGACATTATGTTCCAACCTGGGCAATGCGTGGCTGTCTGGTCTTTGTGCGTGCCTTCATTCCCGTAAGACGACCAAAAGCGGTGTTAGCATTTTGCCTCTACAGTATAGCCCCATGGCGCCAAATTTCGGAGAAGTTGGAAGCCACAAATCTCTTCCAAGTTGGCTCTGCTACAAACCAGTCTCTCGGGGGGAAGCTTACTGCGCGGAGGCCGAAGCACTCCTTAAGCTATAGTGCCCCTTTTTTCCGCTTAGAAAATTGACAGTTTTAATTTTGTGTAACTATACTTTGAACGTGTAACTACTGACATAACCTTATTTAAATAGGGGAAAATTGGAAGAGATTTGTGGCTTCTAACTTCTCCGAAATTTGGCGCATGTAAAAGCGGTGAACTATTCCTTTAAAGCCGTACTCCGTTACTGGACCCATTCTGAACTTTGGACCTGAAGTTCTGCACTTTTAGATTTGCTAGCATGCCATTTGCTGAAAAGGAAAGCTTATTTACACTGTTTTATAACATATCACTCCCACCACAAGCTGCAGAGTGCGCTCCAGGCCAGTTCAAAATCATGACCGACCCAGTTTCTCACTCCTTAATTTTACTTAGACATTATTTCAAATATAAAACAACAGAGGGACTTGGAGGTTAACTCCTCCTTTTGGTTTCCTCTTATGAGTGTGTTTAAGGCATTACTCGCTGACGAAGATCTTTGGATCAAGATCAAAACGTCCTACACTTCAACTACAGAGTACAGATGAAGACTGAAGAATCTTTGCCTACGAAAAAACAACGTAGAATATCGATGCTGAGGCACCCAGGAGAATGTATTCAAGCCCTAATTATCCAAGTGTTAGAAAAATGAGATGAAGTCCAGAAGCTATTCAGGAGACTCCATTTTGTATAGCTTAATGGAAAAATTCTGAGGTCAGAGAAACACAGCCCAATGTTAAATTCTGCCTATCGTAACATTCTAATACAATAGTTTTTATACTCTGTCCTTCAAGCGGGGAAGCTGTAGGCGTCGAGCGTTCTGATTGGTCCACGGTGATGTCAAGCTGCCCCTTCACCACATTATCCAACTGTAGTAGTACAAAAAAAGCTCAATCCTATCATGGAGAGAAAACCAACTTCATGTATGAGCAGTCTGAGCCGAGCTCAAGATACCTGAACATTATGAAAGAGAAAATATAAGCCATGTTACGTTGTGTCGTTCCATGGCACTAGTATTTTAGAGAAACATTTATTTCAATGTATACTATGTGAAATATCAATGCTCAGGCACCCTAAAGATTGTTTTTAATCTTTTACATTGTTATATTAGCTCCTTACATTTAACAATTCCTGTCAAAGCAATCAAAAGGCTAGATTAATGTATGGAAACATTGGCTTTCTGATGCCTTTTAGTGCACCATATCATCATGCTCTCTGTTAAACCGCTAATTTGTCTGAAGTACTTTATAGCAAACCATTTGTATAGAAACAGTGGTACAATGGTGCTTTGACAGAGCTCAGCAGGAAGTTTTTAAAGTGCGAATAGAAGAAAAACGCCAATGCACTTCGTCATGGCACATTGGCTGACTGCAGGACCTTATAATAGCTATTATTATTGTATGTGGGGGGGGGGCATGCCACGTGAGCTACATAATAAGTGGCCATTGTGATTTTCTGTTTCCTGTGGTTCACTATATAATGGAGCTGATATTCGTATAAAACTTAATGTGATATATACAGTATTACGCCCAGTTTATTTTAGAAATGGTGCCTAATTTCAGATCTCAAAAAATGCCCCAGATACAAATGGAAATGTAATACTCTGCTCGACATGCATACAGTGTGTTGTAAACTTTGACCGTTACTGCTGTGGAAAAATATTACAAAAGAAACTTGAATTTATTGTTCTGAAAGATGGTGAAGCCTTAATGGCGTCCCCAGTGACTGATCGCTGAGCTATGCGTTCTTTGTTTCCCCACAGTCTGCTCGCATGCCTGGATTTTCACTCTCGCCCATGCTCTGTCTCATCTTTATTTCCCCATTCGATCTCTTTCTCTGTTCCGTCTCCCTCTATTTGTCTAGCAATAATTTATACAGTTGTGCTCATAAGTTTACATGAACACAATCAAAAGTTGAAAGTTTAAAACCAGTTGAAAGATGGAAAAAAGTAACATTTTGTCAGTAGTTTCAGTATGCAACAAGAAGAAATGGGAGTGAGACAAAAAGTTTATAACCACATGCCTTTAAAGGAGACATATCCTGCTAATTTAACTTTTTAACCATGTTATAATGTTGTTCCCTCGTCGAACACAGACCTGGAGCAGTATTTCACTTTAGTTTTAAATTAATCCTGTTTGCGTTGGTCATGTTGAATTCTGCAGCGCTTTGTTTTCTACTTCCTGGAATAACTACGTAATTGTTCAAACCCCCAAATTGTCCTCCACATTTTTAAAGCCAACAATCCAATAATGGATCAGTTCTGAGTTCATAGCGTGGACACTGCGCTACTAAGCCACGTTTAAATCAAAGCTAATTGTTATTTTTACCATGCAATTCCCACTGTTGGCTGTAGGGGGAGCTCCAGGTCAAATCCTCATCAGCCCAATAAAATATCAATGCACAGAGGTCCTAATGAAAGATTTTAAGCCTGTTTTTAAGATTCATGTGCATGATATGTCCACTTTAAAAGGCCAAACCTGTGCAAAAATGTGGATTCAGTGTAATTTTCTGTCAGGTATTCACACTGATGTCATCCTGATGGCATGACCCTTTTGATTGTTTTTTTTAGAGGCCCCTCTGCAAGTGCCTCTGAGGGTCTGACTCCTCTTTGAGAACCAGTGATTGATCTACTATATCCCAATAATCACAACAGGAGTCATCTCACCTCTTTCTTTATCTATCTCTCTCCCTCCCTGTCTCTCTCTCTCTCTTTCTCTTACGGCGGAAGACTTTATGCAGCCCCTATCTTATCCTCAAAGATGATTCCACTATAGCGGAGTAATCTCCGAGCTGCGTGATTGTTTACAGGCGGCGTGTTTACAGCCCTCTAAAAGACCCAAAATATAAAGCAGTGCCTATAAATGATTCAGCATTTTACCTCCATACACTTCTATATTTTATGAGGAGGCACGAACAGTAATATTGACTACCTTTTATTGGTTTTCTGTTTAGGAGTATATCATTTTTATGTAGAATGCACTCCGGCAAATGTGTTGTGTTGTGCTGTGATAGTGGGAAATTAAAGAACTGAGAAGAGGACCATTTCATGATATGCATAAAAGGGAATGAAATATATGTTTTTTCTGCACTGAAGGGCCGGCAGTTGTGGAGAGGTTTTTAAACACTAAGTGGAGTATTCAAAGCCCGTCCTGAGTGTTTGCTGTTGTTGTGTCACGGAGTAAAACACTTCATTTAAATTCATATTTATGTGAACAAACAACAATTGAAGTGCTTTACAGAAACTGATTTCAACAAATTCAATATAGTCAATGATGGCATATTACACAGTCAGATATTGCATTGGACTTAAATCATTTCAAAGCATGCAACTGGGGCGCTGATGGTAATGTAATAGGCCAAACTCAGCCTCTATGATGTTTATCTCATTTTTTGGAAAAAAAATTGTGGCGTGTGTCGGACACCACTGTAGCATCGCTGCACTCCTCAATGATATACACGTGTGCATGCATTACAACACTTTGAAGCCTGTTTTTATTACAATCTTGTACCCAATTTTCCACTTTAATAACACCTACAGAGTTCAAACTTTCCAGTCTTGGACTTAACAATGTTTTGAAGGTTTTTTCAGAGGTCCTTCTCATTTTATTTGAGTTTTGAACCTACCAAAACAAGGCAAAATTAAACATTGTTTCCACTAGCTTATTCAAAAACGTATTCAACCTCCCCTCAGAGCAAATCAAACCATAAACCATTTTTACACATAAAATCCCTTATTTTTTTTATGAACAGTGAAAACATAAAAGCCTGCTATACTTCTCTTATGTCAGTAGTATACAGCAGTGTTTCCCAACCAGGGGTACAGGGACCTCTAGGGCTACGCAAGATGTTAGCACGGGGTACTTGGATTTCGGATAAAAAATGAGATAAAACAAATTGTATTTTTGATTATTATAGTCAAAGAAAAGCTTGAAAAACCTTGTAACTGTGAGTGAGTTTCAGTGTATGTTGTCTTTTTTTTTTTTTTTTTTTTTTACTGATAATTGGAGTTTATATTGATTATTTGAGTGATAACTGGAGTTTTAGTCATTCTAACTAATCAACAAATCCATCGAGGCAGGGGGTACTTGTAGAATAAATGAAAAACCCAAGGGGTACGCAGGGCAAAAAAGGTTGGGAACCACTGTATACAGCGTAAGCTTCAAATTGATATCTGTAAATTATTATTTTTTTGACCAAAAACGCATAACTGTGATGATTGTGTAATAAAATTGAAGAGTTATCTACTGCCCTATTCTTCATGACCAGAATTGGCAATTTCCCATTTCATAACAAGATTCAGTGCACATTTTAAACTCCATTGGCATTCACTTTCGAGAGAAAACTGAAATACTAAAATTAAACTACTACGACTATCAAATGCCTTTCAGATCTTGTTTATAGAGGTCTGAACTGCCGGATCCTCAGTTTTAAACATAGCACAAACTTAATCCTGCCTAAATAATGGCAGCCTGGACACACGCTTGTGTATGGTTAAGTGAGCAGTGCGTGTAGAACAGGTGAGAGCAGACCAGGGGCCGTGAGTCAAGAGAATATAGTGAGGTTAAATGGTCCGTGTCAGCGGTGGTCTTTAAGGCACACAGATTACTGCGCCTTTTGTGTGTCGTGAGCTCAGTCAATCAGCCCGGGCCCCGTGTACGAGGCCCCGCACTCGCCACTCTTACCCCCCACACTGTCACCGATGCCCCGATCGCTCTGACAAAGGCGCAATCAGCCCGAGAACTGTAGGCGCCGATGAGTAAATGGAGGAGTGGGAAGAGGAGGGATGCAGGGAACAAGTGAGGAGGAACTGGGAAAAAAAAAACATTACTGGAGAAAGAGGAGAGATGTTTCAGGAAAATTAAATTATGGAAAGGTGTAGAGAGCAAAACCGTATGAGCTTGATCTGGCTCGAGGTGGCAATAAGAAAAGATATGAGCTTGTGAATGCACCTTTGAAATGCAGTCAAACAGTGGCACTTGCATTAGAGAAAAAGAATGAACTGGCTTTGTTATAATCCAGATATTAAACTTTCTGCGACCAATCCAAAACACCAACACTGCTGCATTTTGTAAACATGTTTATCTGTATGGAAAGCCCTCATAGCAAAGAGGAGTTTCATTGATACGGTACAAATGGACAGAGTTCAGGGCCATTCAGATTTGAGCATACAATACTTGAATTTAAGTAGGGCTGCACGGTGTATTGCGAAAAATGATTGTATTGCAACATTAGGTGATGCAATAACCGTCAAGCTAAATCACTCCATCTGACTGAGATCAACTCCTTTTTGTATATCCAGCTTAAAACCAACAAAAAAAATCTTATGTGCAAACGTTCAGTTTTAGTTCAAATTTTCCTAGTTTATTTCCATTTTAGCCTTGTTTTGGTCCTAATTATGTGTTTTTTTTTTGCTGTGTTTTCAATTGAATGGAACATTCTGTGGTGTCGCACACCTGTATCACTTATTAAGTTTTAAAAATCTAAAGCAGTCCTTGTTCTAAGTTAGCCTGGCAGACTTTTTTGCGTAGAATAGGGAAAGAGTACAGTCTACCAACTATACCATAATTGGTTCACCTCAATACACAATAATAATGCATGCCAAATTGCAGTCACTTTCCAAAATCAATGAGCTCTCAGGAAGTGAATAGGTCTGACTACTCACTGTAGTTTGGTCTGTGGCTCAGACTTTGCACGGTGTAGAATAGACAGTACAAACGAGATGTCAGAAAATATAATAAAAATGCTTAAAGCGGCTGTGGAAATTGCTCCTATTGTCTGGAGGCGACAATTTGTGCCATTAAAGAGACGTATGTGGCATAGAAGTGCAGGAAACTCCAAACAACCTGAATATGCGCTGATGGAATGGGAGTTGAATAAAAGTCTAGAGGAATTTCTCTTTTGTAACAGCGCTAATAAAAAGTTTATGCACTTCCTGTCGAAAATTGCGATCCGTGATTTGCTCAATTTGGCTCTCCCTCTGCACCGAAACCCATGAAACACGAGACCCCTGTTGCTGCTCCGCGACTGGGAGTAACTGTCCAGAAAGAATCCAATAAAATATTCAATAGGAAAGAGAACTGAAGCTGCCCTGATGGCCATTATCAATTCAGATTATTACCCCGGCTGCCAGCTTATGTATGCGCCTCTTATTTGGCCAGGGACTCTCTCTGATTAGATTGGTCAGGTGGAGATTCGTGTCACAGGTATATTACGGCAGAGTCCTCAGTCAGTGCCAGATTAGGTTAGAAAAATGTGAATATTTGAAGGGTATTATCCACTTACTGCCCTGCTCCTGGACTATTGGGTCCTGTATGACACCATCCATTGGAACTCAAGGTTCTGGCAAGTCGGGGAAATGACATTCATAAGTTTCAGAAAGTGTAAAGGAAGATCTTTAAAGGGCAGCATGTTGAGGTATATAATAACTTTTTATGAGCTTTTAACGAAGTTTGTGTAAGTTTGAAGTTGTACAAGAGTTTTCCGCTGTAGGCAAAAGTTCTTAAGCGTCATTTTAACCCTGTTTTAATGTCATAAAAAAACATACCTATCTTGTTTAGTTTCATTAATGCATATTTCAGCAACCCTGCCTATTCATTCTCCCTCTTTCGCAATGAAAACGCCTGCCCACACTCTTGTAAACGTCATGCAGAGAAATTCATAGCGCTGCTGTGTTTCAAAGGTAGATGCTTCCACCAAACGTGTTCTGAACTTGTCCGTGACCAAACACTGTTTCTCGCACTAATTATAACAATGCTGGCCCGGAGCCTCAGTGGAAGGATTACGTCCTCTGCTTGCTTTGTACTTTATTTAATAACTTATATCTGAGCGTTGTTTCCTAGGCACACATTATTTCAAGTTTCTCTACAAAAACTACCAAGACTAAGCTGTCAAATATTTGTAGATGCCAGAATAAAGCATGAATAATGACCTTGATATTCTTTTTGATTAACTTGGAGAAGTACACAAGTTCAAAAGACCAAATGTTGTGTGCAGGGGTCAGGAACCTGCCCCTGCACTAAGATGCGTCTGTGCATGCACTCAAACAGGGCTCATGTGTGTCATCGTCACTTACCGCTAAAGTGAAGGCTGCAGACGCTCAGAGGTTACATTTCATAATCCAAAAATAACATAAAATCATCCCGGTAAAAAATATTTTTTCCAACATGTAGAAGCATAAAGTTGTCCAGGAACAGTCCAAATACAAGACTGCTCTGTGCTCAGTCAAAGTGAATCCACTTGACGAGCACATGGCCCACAAGTGAAGTGCTTTGTTTACTTTGGGGCACTAGCATTTTGATCATTTTCATACTCGTGACTGCCACCTCTGGCCGTCCGCGTAACTGCAGTCTCCATGTTACGCTGGTGAATGACTGCTGACTCGGCCCGAACACGCAACTTTTAGAGTGACGGTGCAGGCTTATAGCAGCAATTGAGTGGAATAGGTGTGGGCTCACAGTACAGCGCGGGACATTGCTGGAGCATGTAGGGGGTGGAAAATATATTATTTTTTTAATTTTAACTTCCGTAGAGTCCCTTTTAAGCATTGTGCCGACAGGGGCATATTTTATCATTAAGCAGCTTTGGAAAATTGGAAAGCATTACCAATTTTACCCTTAAAAATATAATCATCATAAATACATCATAAATTTACACTATTATTATTATTTGATCGTGAATTGAACCGATCTTGAAATAACTGAATCGTTACAGCCGTAGTAAGAACTATTTTATGTATTGGATAACTTCAGTATAACAACCTTATATAAAAATATGACTCTAAAGTTTTTTAAAAACACTTATTTTTACCTTCAGTGAACTGTCAAAGGTGTTTACACTTATGATACAAGTTGTTCAGTGCTGGAGAAAACCGCCTTCATCTCACCCTGTCGTTAGCCAACAAACCTGCTCTTATATGCGTCATCTCATGGATCTCTTATTCAAGAAAAACTGAATTTGTTTACTCTTTACTTCTGCACAACCTTTAGCCACCTGTCAGTTTTTCTTTACATTTTAATAAGACAGATGGCCGTTGGTTTGCAGATGCATTTATCAGCATATTGTTCTCAGAGGCACAGGTGTGGAATAAAAGTTTTTGATTGCTTTAGATAACTTTCCATACGTCCTTTCCATACTTAAAGGTGAAGCAGAGAAGCATTCTGCCTCCAAAGTACGGTTTAGTTTTTTTTAGTTGGTTGATTTTTTTTTTTCCTTTTTAAACCGCAGAAGACACAATATTCAATAAAACTCTCAATTAAAAAGCGGAGATCATTAAAACTGCCTAATACTAACAATTTGCTCTTATTATTTCAAAACCAAATTAAATGAAAAATGGTATAGTCCTGGTTTGGACCTGATTTGATAAAAAAAAAAAGAAATTCATTCAAAAAAAGACTGCTCATTTAGAGAATCTGTGTGAAATATTTTTACTTTTTAGGCATAAAGTACATTACAAAGTGGATACTTTTGTACTTTAACTTAAGTTGAATTTGATTCTGATGCTTAAGTGATACTGATACTGTTGCTCCTGTATCTGTACTTCAACTTTTCACATTTAGCCTAACCAATCCAAGGACGACTTCATTAAACTTGCCGACAGATGGAGCGTAGTCATTTATTCGCTGCTTTTTTTTTTCCTCTTTTTGGTGTATAATATTTCATACTCTCATCATAATTGTCTCCCAGCCACATCCTCTGATTAGCCGCTTCGACAAACACTTGCATTTTATTAATCACGACGTTGCTCAGTTTTACGCATCTATCACATGGTCAGTGCTGCCATCACGCATACAATCACCATTTAATTTCTAATCACATTTCGGTGTTTGCTCCGCAACGGTTGATTGTGGCCCTAATTTGTGGCACCTTTGCTGTCGGTTTGGGGGGGGGCCCTCGCTTCCTGATGAGCCCCTCGCTTGTTGAAACAGACACAAATAACTATACCACTGGATCGCGCCGTGGGTCAATTAAAAGGCCTTTTTTGCCGTCTAGATTATTCTAATTAAAGTAGCGGTGAAATGTAAACTTGATTCTCGTTATGATTAGTTTTAATTAGCTGTCAGTCGGATCATAATTGCTTCTGAATGAGACTGACCTCCAAACGCTTCGTCGGCGTGCAACAACATCGGCGCGTTGCTTGTGTGACCAGTTGTTCCCCCCGCGCCTGTCAGCACCTATTTGTTTCATTAGGACTCCTACGTACAGTATATAACTTTACATTGTGATGCAGATGGAAGTTGGCTTCTTTGCTGTAATATGAGATATTTACACTGAAAACGCAGCAGATGCTCGTTATTATGCACTGTCCCAATAAAATAAAATAAAATAAAATAAAATAAAATAAAATAAAATAAAATAAAATAAAATAAAATAAAATAAAATAAAATAAAATAAAATAAAATAAAATAAAATAAAATAAAATAAAATAAAATAAAACAAAAATATGAACGCCAGAGGTGGCATTACAACCCCATGTCGTTCTATGTTGAATAGGTTGTGCTCATGACTTTGATAACCTTCTAAAAAAGATAGTCATCTTTGGACTAAGATCGAAACGTCCTACACTTCAACTACAGATTACAGATGAAGACTGAAGAATTTTTGCCTACGATGGACAACTCCTGGACGATTGAGAACCTACAGACTTCTAAAGTCTTTTTAGATTTTAAGGCTTTCTAGACTGCAGCTCTGTGGCTTCTATTGTAGAAATGTGTCTAAATGTAAATATCTAGACTAGAGGTATGGTTAAATCTGTTGTGCAAAATTTACATATTTTAGAGCTTTTAAGCATGTTACAATGTTGTTCCCTCAGTCTTTAAAGCCACTCGCGCATGTTTCATTAATGTTTGAATCTTCCCTGGTGGATATTTTTAGCATTTCTTGTTCCCAAAAGCTCCTTCTGAGCACCTAAATGCTTTCCTTACCTTATGATGGGTTAGTGCTAGATAGTCGGCTCGGGAGGGGCGGTCTGCTGTTATTTTGGATCCGTGTTGGTTTGTCTGAAAATATACCTAGACCTAGCCCTAACCTTAACAATATCCCTGTTCCTCGACTTAATTTTCGTCCTGACATCTCAAGTTTTCCACATCAGACCGTCCCTCCCAAGCATACTATCTAGCATTAGCCCTAACGACCTCTGGTAAAGCTTATCCTTTCGTCGCAAGTGCAAAAACATCTGCCGAGACGACAACACTGGCGCTGAAAGTCCAACCACCTTTTTTTTTTTTCTTGAAAGAAGCCATGCTGAAGGGCGGCAAGGGGAAGTGCTTACGGAGAGTGCCTTATTGAATCAGGAAGTAATTGCCAATTTCTGAATTAGCTTGGTTGGCAGTAAAGAAAAGGAATATGCAGCACAAAAACTGACCTCACATTAGAGCTTTGATGGTGAGGTATATTCCTTTCCTTATTCTACTGTTCACATTATTAGCAGCACTTTAATGCAAAACCATGCAGCTGTAACAGGAATTTGTCCCACAGACCGCTGTTCTAACTGCCGATTGCAACTGGAAACCATGGCAACCAAACTAATTCAGAAATTGGGAATTTTTATATATACATTTTGTAATGATCAAGATGTGTTTGGGATTATTACCAAATACCTGCTAGAAGCATAATTCCCCATCTGTTTAGGTTCTTATGATACAAAAACTGGTACAAAGATGACTCCAAAATGGCTTTTTTTAGTCACAAAATGAATACACCATATTTATTAAAGTTGCACTGTCTGAATCATCCCATTTTCAAACCGTGAAAGTCAGAGGCAATGGAGTAAAATCTCTGAGCTGCTGCCCAAACATCCTGATTGTTCATCATTTAGACTGCTTGACATTGGGGCGTGCATAACTTTGACCTTGCGCACCCTGGCTTTCCAAATTTACCTCCATGACTGACCGCGTTTCTCCTGTGCAGGTCTTACTGGACTCGGTGGTGAAGAAGAGCCAAGGCTTCAGCGTGGAGCAGCTGGAGAGACTGTACTCCGTGCTCGGCCAGTGCATCTACCAGCACCGCCGCCAGTACGACAAGACTCAGCTCCTGCAGGTGAGGCACTGCATGGTCCCTATGTGATTGCTGTACAATTTAACCTACGCACACGCACACAGGTTTAATTACCGAGGAAAACACCAGTGTATTCAGTAGACCAGAAAGTCAGGTGTTGGTGACATTGCAAGGTCACTTTGTGGAGTTTACATGTTTATACTATCGCAGAGGTCTGACATGTTTATCATAAATATGCATAATGGAGTTATTCAAATGAGACACCAGTCAGTTAAACGCAAGCCCCGAGGATTCAACATGTCGTCTATTGTGTTGAATAGGTCATGTTAAATCTTGATAGCAGGGTGATACAACTCGCTAAGTCTTAAAAATGATAACGTGAGGGCAAAACGGGTGCTTCTAGTTAAGTAAATCCAGTTGTTAAAGATTGGTTGGACTTTAAATAATATAAGAGCAGTTAATTGGCAATCATTCAGTTGTTTCCCGAATGTATCACGGATGTTGTCATGTTTTAAAATGGCCAAAACAGATGTGTTTATATCCCATTACTTTTGTGATTGTCAAAAAGCAGTGTTCATTTTGACAACTTTGAAATCAGTTTAAGTCTTTTGATGGAATTTGTTGTCAATATTTAGTCAAACTATCCTTTTTAGTTTTAGTCTAGTTTCATGTAAATTCAGTTGAATACATCTATTGCTTTATTCAAACATTTAATTTTATTGCAGCTGCCTCCTGGAGCTTCTCCCAGAATGAACAATGCACAGACCTGTTCATTTAGCTGTGAATTAAAATGACGTCAGGCTCTTTCATGTTATTTCTACTTGTCTTTTATTAGTCCACAAAAATATCTGGACCTTTCAGTCATAGTGTTGGTCTCTTTGCTGCTCGTGTACATAATACATCCACCCACTCACGCTGCTGTTTTGTGTTATGGTAAGTTTGAACACCGCCTGTGAGTGAGTATATGTTCACCGGTGTGACAAATAAAAATATGTAGCACTACACTTCATATTTTTGGTTTCATCGGTGACTAAATTAGTCGTGCGGCGAGGCTTTTTGCCCATAGCGGCCCAGCGGTCATGTGTTTTTTTTTTTTTTTAGCCCGACCACATTGTCTTGTATCTATGCGCTGCTGTCAGGATGTCAGCAGAGAGCCAGAGGGGAGTGGTGGGCCAGGTGGTGCGGCTGGACTACCCTTCATCCTGGCAGCCCAAACTGGAGACGGGAGAGCGCAAATGTCAGCTCGTCTGGCACATGCTCCGTTTGCCCTGTTTTTACACACACAGGCACAGATTTTGGGTTCATGTGTCTTATGGGGGTAGTGCATAGATGTGTGTAGTTTTCTTTAACTTCCCCTATCGGTGTGGTGTGCATCTGTGCATGGATTGTACAGGGATTGTGCATAACAAAGATGCTCGGTGCCAGGTTGTAGCACAAAATGTTATGTTCCCTGGGCACGTTGATGCTTAGAAAACAAACATTTACAGACATTTGTTGTATCAATTATTTGACCAAGAGGTAATTTATCATAAAAATGGGTTACATACAGTGCCATGAAAAAAAGTATATGCCCCCTTCCTGAATTGGTATATTTTTTTATTTATTTACCACATTTAAATGTTTCTGATCATCAAGCCAATCTTTATATCACATCAAGACAACCCTAGAAAATACAAAATGCAGTTTCCAAATGATTATTACATTTATTAAGGGAGAAAATAATCCAAATCTATCAGACCCTCTGTGGAAAAATAAATGCCCCTGATCTTAACTGCAGCGATAACTGAAATTAAACGTTTGTGATAACTGCAGATGAGTTTATCACATCACTGGGAAGAATTTTGCGTCATTCTTTGCAGAATTGTTTCAACTCAGTCATATTAAAGAGCATTGAGCTTGAGCTCTCAAACTGATGGTTGGATGTTCTTCTTCAGGATTTCCTGTAAACGGCAGAATTCATTGTTCCATCAGTGACAGCAGGTTGTCCAAGTCCAGAAGCAGCAAAGTAGACCCAGACCATCACTCTGCCACCAACATGTTTGACGGTGGACATGATGTTCTTCTTAGCAACCAGATGCAACAGGCTGCCGATCTGATGTTTCTGATCATCAAGACATTCTTTTGGTCACTCAAACACTTCTTGATGATCCCCAAGACTTTAGGAGAGATGTTCTGTGACTGATGCGACAAAAGTAAAACTTTTTGGCAGATCTGCAGCCCATTGTATCTGATAAACATACTAGATGTACTGTATCACCTCAATCAATACTCACTCTAAAGTCATTTTCTTACGCTCTACATATACACACCCATACATCTTACCCTCTCACTTTGCACCATCCTCCCTCTCTTCTTCTCAGAATATTATTTCAAATATATATTTTTTGAAAGTAGTAAACAATGGTATAGACTTTTCAAGGTAAACTTGTAGCGAAATGTACATTCTTTAACTTGGCCTATTACTGAGTTGAACATTTGCCACATTTTATGCTTCAAGAGTGATTTGTAAAAGCTACACTTATTTTAATAATTGAATACCAACCATAAACGACACCGTATCCTTCTCAATGGGGTCTTTAGATGTATGAAACCTGTAACAACGTCGGTTCAACCTTTACAAACATGGTCTAAGTATTAGTTTAACTTTAGCAATTGCCTCCAATGTTGATAATATTCTTTCATTCATCTCTATACTGTATTTGAGCATCGCGTTACGCAAAGTTCTATTTACAAATCTTGTTAGAAATCTTGCAATTACAGACACACACAGTCAGCAGTAGCGAGGTGCCGATCATACCTTCTGTAACCCCCTGGAGAGAAGGTACTTTCTCTGAACTCTCGTCACTCATTTACTCTCTCTGTCTGTGGTGGTGTTTGCCGTGAACATGTGAGTGAAATGGAGCGTGCCCGTACGTTGTCTGTCTTTTTTCTTCCTTACTCGCACCGCCTCCCCTCTCCTCCGGGGCGCGCCGTGTCTCAGTCATCCAGAAGGGCTGACCTTTTGCAGATGGAGCGGACTCTGCAGCCCGCCTCCAGTTAAAGCCAGGGGGACCGTACACAATAACACAGCGGCTACAAATTGGCCTTCACATCGGCCCACAATTATTATTACGTTTGGTCTGTCACACAAAGCGATTAAAGATTTTGCACAAGTCCATGACCTTTAACCACAATGTGCATCACTGAGAACGGCGCAGCACTGGCTCAGCTCTGTGCTCCCAAGTTTTGCCCTATATTTATATGGTCCAACTACGGAGAGCTTCACGGACACTCGACCCCTGGATGGGCACGAGAATGTAAGACACAACTGTAGAAGTTTCTGGTTGCCACTTCACAAACTGTTAAAAACTTAAAGATTGTAAGAAGGACGGGGAACACACCAAAAATGTATGTCAGAGGTGCAAATGTTGATTTATAAACGGCATTGCACACTCAAGTAGCCTTCTTCAGATCATTTTTCTTCTTTTGAATTACAGTGCATGTGGAGTAGAGCAGAACCAGGTGACCTAGATCTTCTCCAAAGAGCAGGGTGGTGGCCAGAAATCTGAAGGCCAAAAAAAAAAAAAAAATCCATAAGATCGACGCCTAACATGGCTCCTGACGATCAGCTAGACAAAGACTCGATGCAAACCAAATGTTTGGCTACCGAGTCAAAGCAGAGAGTCAACATCTCCATAGAGCTGAGATGATTACCTGCACGGTACACCCATCAAAGTTATTAGTCAGGTCTTGCGTGAAATGTAATGCACAATG
>OMNZ01062118.1:11987-31638 GCA_900303255.1 Lesueurigobius sanzi | reverse complement strand
CTCCAACCTTTTTTACCTTGCGAGCTACTTTTGTGTAACAAAAATGGCAGCAAGCTACTTATACTTCAAAGAAACGCATGTAACTAGGCCTCTAGGACTGCCAAGATGAACATTCAACTCAATAAAAGAAAATAACAGTAATTTCTACTTTATGACTTGCTATGTTTGGAGATATTTTGCTCAGAACAACAAAAACGCATCTAAAATGTGACTCATCAAGCGTGTTTGTTGAATTGTACTCGACTACCTCGCAATTTCACAGAATGATAAATCCAGGTGTACCTGTGCACCTGTAGTATGCAAAAAAGAGCCACATTTGCCATCTTCGCTCAGGGTTGACCCATATCCATGATAAGGGGCATAAATCTCCTGTTTAAATCACCTCACCGTCTGAGAAAAGCCCATTTACTGTAAGTGCTGTGACGCTGTGTGTGTTGAAGCGCTCCTTGAACAAACGTCAGATGGCGTCCCGTGGTGTGCTGCGTTCTGTGTGCGTTGGTCTTTAGGCAGTTTGTAGCAGCAGTTAACTTGGCCGCCTTTACAACCACGTCATCGTAAAGTATTCTGAGGCATCTGGAAAATGTGAGTTTGCTGCAGTTCTGTAAAAACCCTGTTGATATGAAAGGGATTGTCTGTGGCTGTGTCCAAATGTCCACACTATTCCCTATACAGTATAGGGCATTATATACACTGTTCGGCCAAAAAAGAAGTCACCACCTTGATTTAACTAAGCAAATAGATCTGGAGTTGCTGCCGTTGGTCAGTTTTAGGTTCAGCAACAAAATGAGCCCAAAGAATGAGATCAACTGATTACATGAACATCCTGAAGGACCAAGTTATTCCATTCATGTATTCCTTCTTCCCTGATGGTACAGGTATATTCCAAGATGGTAATTCCAGGATTTATTGGGCTGAAATTAAGAAAGAGTGGTACAGGAGCATCACTACTTAGCTACTACCACAGAGTCCAGATCTTAACTCCACTAGGAATCGTTGGGATATGCTGGACATGGCTTTGCTCAGTGGTCACAGAGGTCAAGATCTTGGTGAGTAATTAATGCAGCACTGGATGGAAATAAATCTTTTAACATTGCAGAAGCTTATTGAAATAATACCACAGCTAATGATGCAGCGATCAAAGCGAAAGGCAGTCCAATGTGCGTGTGACCTTTCCAGGCAGTGTAGTAGACATACCATTTTTTGGGGTGCCCGAATGTCCAGAGAGACAAATGTCAAGTTTTCTCACAATGCATCTTGAAAAGTAGTGAGCAGCGATGGTCACTAAACGGGTGGATATAGACCACAATGCAGTGTGAGCGTCCAGCGTAAACAGCCGACAAAACGCTGCTTTAGTGGCGCGTTGTGGATTATTTCTGAATAAACACCTTAAATATAACCCACAACGGGGAAAAGTTGCTAACGTTAGCTGCTAACCTTTCGCTTGAGATCGATCTTCTCTGGCAAAATGCAACAATCCAAGCCGTTTTCATCATTAAATATAAAATCCATGTTGAGTAATAGGTATCTGACTTGTATTCTGTATATCCATAAATAATAAATTGTCTCTTGAATTTGGTCTGTCTTGGTCTTGTTGACATTTCGGACACGCTGCTCCCTACTTTCTCCTCTGCAGATCACGTCACTGCAGCGCTTGGGTCTCGTGATCAGCGGCCAGGAGAAAGTAGTGAAGAGAAATTTGTCCGAATTGCCACTATGTAGTCTATACAGTGTGGGACTATATAGTAAATGAGTAGTAAGGGGTTAAGGTGGACATTCGGACACAGCCTGTAAGTCTGAAAAAAGTAGGAGCTAGAGAGAGAGAAATTATAAAAGTATACAACCTCCTCCTCCCCTCCTGATTGGACAGGAAAGCCCCTCTTTGGTCCCAGTACACAGGAAAGTTCGTCTCACTGTTCCACACAAATCCTACTACTTACATACTTTATGTTACTCTACATCAGAATTCAAGCACAAACAGTATCCATATTGGAGGAGGCTACATTTGATTGCGATTTCACTTTCTGACTTTCTGAAATATGTATTTTCTTTGCTTATACAACCTTTAAAAAAAGTTTGTTTATGTTTTAGTATTTTCTTGTATCCTTTTCTGAAGTGATTGAATGAAAAACAGCTATTTTCTTGGTAAACTTTTCTGGAAGTTGGGCCGGAAATGAAAGTTGGATATGTTTTTGTTTGCCGAGAATATAAAATTTCGCATTTTGATTGCGCAAAAACAATCATGCAGCCCCGTTTCATTGTGTCGTAAGAGTCCATCTCTCCGAAACAACTTGTACTATTGGTGTCTGTGACAATTCAAGCAACAATCTCGCGCTCTCGGTTTTACCTCGAGTGTACAGAGGGGAAGCGGTTTCATTCAGTTCTTCAAGGTCGGCCGGGAAGTCTGTTTACGAGAAGATTGTCCGCTCAGAAAAACTCCAGCAGAAGCTTTACTGTGCCAGAGAAAACAACATGCCCTGCCTTCAGTGCGCGCTGTCACCGACGCTGACGGATTATGAGCTGAAGCATGTCCATGTTGTTTTTACAGAAAGACAAGAAGAAAGAGGAGAGGAAGAGGGAGAAGGAGGCGGAGAGGAACAACTCAAAGGTAACGGAAGCTTCTGATTCTCAAAACAATGGGTATTTTGAGTTGGATTGTAGGCAAAATGACAGCAGTTTGAAGACTTTGAGAACTGTTTTGGGGGTTTGGGAATGGTGTATTTTTAAGTTGCGGAAATTAGTTCTCTGTATTTGACCTTTCATAGCTCTGAGGTGACCTTTAGCACTGCTGAGGTGGAGTTTTAGTGGGGAACGGACTGTAGAAAACGTTAATCTGACTTGCTCCATGTCCAGTTACAATGAAGATGCGATCAGCTCTAGTGACCCCAGTAATTGCTGATTGGTTGGCTAATTAATTAAGTCATTAATTCGTTTATTTGAGATCTAGCTTTCAACTGTTCTATAGTGGTCTGTAGGTCTATAGTGCAAAAAGTAATCAATGAGTAAATCAATAAGTTAATAAATTCAGAAAAGAATGTAAAAGTTGCCCTCCAGGCTGTTGCTCCCAGTGTGTTCAAGTGACTCTGTTGAGACTTTAAAAAGCAATCTTAAGACTTTCATTGTTGTTCAAGTCTCGGCCTTTATATTGTGTGTTCTTTGGTATTTTTGAACTTGTATTTTAAGCCGTGTTGTGAAGCACTTTGTGGCTTTTGACTGTGAAATAGGGCTGGGCGATATGGCCAAAAAATGTTATCACTATTGTCTTGAGATTAAATCGCGTTTTCGATTTTCTCACGGTTCATGTGTCATGTGTTTTAAAAGCGACTAAAGCCACCTGGTTTAGTCCTTTTTAGTTTGGTCCTAGTTTAGACCTTGATTTCAGTCTGGTTTAGTCCTGGTTTAATCCAGATTCAGTCCGTAATACTGTCTGATTTCGCCTCGCAGGGGTTCACAAGAGAAAGAAAGACAATGAGTGAATATTAATAAGGTGCTGGTTTAAACTTGACAGTAGAAACAGTGAGTGGAGAGAAAGTTTTTTAGCTCAGAGCTGCGTTAAACATAAAATCCACTGAATCACGATATGATGATGTTCCCAAAAAGGCAGATCGTCACAGAGCTCACATCACGATTCCGTTTTTATCATCATATCGCCCAGCCCTAGTGAAAGGTGCTATATAAATAAAATGTACTTACTTACTGACTGACTGACTGACTGACTGACTGACTGACTGACTGACTGACTGACTGACTGACTGACTGACTGACTGACTGACTGACTTACTACGTAAAGGATCACAAAATCAAACGCTCACTACACATGTGTAGCTCCACCTGAGCTCTGCTCCGCCGGGCTGCAGAGCCCTCGAGAAGCAGAGAAGAGCATGCACGATAAAACGTGTGTACAAATATGCAGGTCCCAAATAAACTTGTCATTCTTTGCAGCTTCATATTAACCACCAAACACAATACAGTTTGGCAATAGTTTTTTCAGCTTTACAGCATATTTATGAGTAGAAGGGCAAGCATTTGACAAATTAATTTGGATTTTTATCAATCCATCTTATCTATTATGATTTGGTGAAATATGATTAATTTACATTTCATACAAATTAGATTATGTGAACTTTAATTTAAATATCAATGTGATTTATTTATTCTGCTGTAATGCATGGCCTCGGAGCGGAGACGGAGGATGTGTGGAATGTTTCTCAATAATTACAGCACAGGGCGAATCGGAGCGAGGCGAACACAGAGGATGTGGAATGAGCTACAATACATGCTGTATATACTATATAGGACTGAACGACTTTGGAAAATAATGTAATTGCGATTTTTTCCCCTCAATATAACGATTGCGATTTAATATGCGATTCAAGGTCTTCTTAAGGGCTGAACGAGTTTACCAAAAAAAAAAAAAAATGTAAATATAATGTAGGGCTGGGCCATTTGACCTAAAAATAAAATCTACCTACTACAGAAATCTGACAGGATCAGACAGAGTAAAGGCGGTATGGCCCATAAGACAGTGTCAGTGCCGTCTGCTGGACAGGTGTGGAAATTCTTCCTTTAAACAAAATCTTGGCTGCCCCCTACTGGCTGGACAGAGCATTTTAATAATTTCTTTAAAATGTCATAACTCCTGACAGGAATGGGCTAGATACTTACTTTTTTGTTTGTTTGTGTAGGTTCTCAGTCGTACAGGAGTTGTCCATCGTGGGCAACATTTCTTTAGTCTTCATCTGTACTCTGTAGTTGGAGTGGTGGACGTTTCGATCTTAGTCCAAAGATCATCAGCGTGCTCAAGTCTTTAGTGGCTGATGACGCTCTTTGGACTAAGATCGAAACGTCCTACACTTCAACTACAGAGTACAGATGAAGACTGAAGAAACTTTGCTTACTTTTTTTTTTTTTTCCCCTCCAATAATCGCATACAGCTGCAATTTGCAAACCATGTTGTGTAATATCGCGATAAAATTGCAAATGCGATATATCGTTCAGACCTAATACTATATACTGTATGTTACTTTGTTAAAGGTAACATTTAAATTTTAGTTCTGTGACATGCACAAGGAAAGAAACATAGGCACATGGGCAGGTTGCCACACAGCTCAAAGAAAACATAATTAAGATGGAAATTAAGATGGTTATTTATAACAAGCACCTCTCATAAATGAAGTTGAGTCGATCCTGACACTTAGTAGACTATAGGAAATATTAATTATGCACCAGAAGATTTTAATGATCACGTCGATCTGATTCAAGCTGTTTTTAGTTGAGTGTTAAACATGAGGCATTCTCCGATAGTGAGATGGATGTTGTTCCAGATGTTACAGCCTCTGACTGAAAGCACACACTGCCCAGAGGTGGAACGTCTGTGGGGCCCTTCAGTCTCCTCTAAACAGTTTACTGTATATTTGCGTCGAATGTGGACCCATTTAGTGACAATACCAACCATGTGAATACCCATTCTGGCCTGACCGCTGAAGCATAGCAGATTGGACCCGGGTAGCACCAGGATGGGAGGCCGTGTGGGAATAGCCGGGGGGAGTGGTGTGTGAGTGAGTAGCAGGTGGTGATTGGAGAGGCTGAGGGGGCAGACTGATGCAGCTGTGCTTCTGTCAGTCTACCCCGGGGCAGCTGTGTATGTGCACGAATATTACTGATTAACAAACGGGAACAGTTTGGAAAGCAGCAATGGTTACATGGTTGCAATGAAACAGAAAAACAAATCCATAGATACAGTAAAGTAGCATAGATACTGATAGCATACTAGGGGGGCGTGGCCTAGCAAGGGGGAAGGAAGTCTGTTCTGGAAATAATTTTTTCCCCCACTTTTTCGGGAAGGGTCTGGCTGCAGACGATGGAGGAGCACATGACTAGTGGAGCTCCACTGCTCCACAGAAAACCTCCACAGGACAACACTAGCTTAAACTAATCCAAACTAACCCTGAACCTAACCTTAAGGATAGTGGAGTTTACGGAGTCGTGTTATAGAGATAAATTTAACTAAAAGTCGTCGTTTGCACCCAGACCCTCTTGACTTTTTCACGGACTGTAAGCATATTTAGCACACGCAAATAAAGTCAAAATTGGGTCCTTATGAATGTTTTGACATCAGATTGTTCTATGAAAAACTTGAAGCTAACTGTTACCATGTAGCTAACGTAACATTATGGTTTGCTTTCTTTGCTCTTTTTGTGCAGATTTGGGCTGTCTGACCTCTTCCTTTCCTTTCTTTTGTGTATCTTTATTTGGTAGAAACGACATCTATAATTCAGCATTTGTTAAAGTGGTTGTGGAATTTTAATCACCTCCTTTGTCCAACGACGGTGTTTATTTTAGGACAATACAAAAGGGAAAGCCACGTTATGGACCGGAATGGAGCTTAAATCATTGAGAAATCATTGAGACTGAGGACACTAAAGACCGTTGCTGGATAAAGGCGACAATAGCATTTCAGTACTATTCCCCGTGAACATTTAACTGGGATGAGTTGTTTTTTTTCCCTCTTTCACTCACCTGGGATCCCTCCTTACGGTGGGGAAACTGCGCCAAAACCAGTGTGAATCTGCTGACAAGACATTTCACAGCAACGTTTCGTGACCGCTCTGAGGAAGTGTGTGCAGGGAGTGAGCTGTTGAGACCGTCATGAATGAAAACCAGATTAAAACAATCAGATAAAAAAGAATCTTAAGGAAATTGACAGTTCTTCTTTCATCCTGATATGCATCTGGTCCTAGTCCCTGTAGCTCATTTGAATAGAGTTGTTGCTACCGGGAGATTTCACGCCACAGCGCTCACCTAAGATTGCGCTGTTTGAAATGCATGGTATTCATTGTCTTCCAATCCATAAATGCGAGGCTTAAATCGCGGGAGACTGTTACAAATATCAATGTTTGCTGCTTATATAGGGCGCATTTTGCTGCTTAATGTACCTTTTTACTGTAGGAACAATCCGTGCGTTATTCCACTCTCTCTCCGCCGGCGCCGTAAGAACGCTGATTGTAGCTGATCCCTTGAATAAACTGCTCTCTGCCTCCTGTCGCCTGCATGGAGATGGTTATGGATGCACACTCTCTCCCCTTTTCTCTCTCTCTCTTTCCCTTTTTTTTTTTTTCTTTCTCTCGTTCCCCCTCTCCCCGTCTCTCTCCTGTGGGATGCTCCTCATAAACATTCATGTCTCGGGCAGATGCTGAGTTTAGGCATGGTCCCTCTTTCCTCCCACTGCTCTGCTCTCTCTCTCTCTGCAGAACCAAGTAACTTACACTTCTTGAATTTAATAGTAATAATGTGTAATTTTAATAGTTTTTATTTATTTATTTAGCTTTATTCATATATTTGATTTAGGATATTTTGACAGACATTTTGACAGACTCGGGAAGTGGTTTCATAATTTTTCAGCTGATAAATGTAGAAACAATATCTGGGAAAGGCTCGTGACCCAATTGACAACCACTGCCCTAATAGATACTTTTGTTTGAATGTGATATAACAGACTGTGTAAATCAGGGGTAGGCAACGTCAGGCCCGGGAGCTAAATCCGGCCCTCAACCATATGCCTTCTGGCCCCCAAGATGAATTTGAGAAGTTTAATGACACTCTAAAAATCTAAACACTGGTTAAAGTACTCCAAAAATACAGGAATATTGTCAATTTATTTTTTTAATTTCCTTGGGGGAAGAACTCCAAACCCCCCTTTTAGTAGAAAGTGGTCTTTCAGTTTTGATCCACTATGGGCCCGCCTCCAAGCAAACTTGCCTACCCCTGGTGTAAAGTCAACTCTCAAGTCTCTGAATCTGGACCCATGTATATCGTTGATGTCGATGTCGATATGGAGGGGTATGGTCAGGTGTAGGAAAAAGGCGACCATTTTATATACAGTTGTGCCCAAAAGTTCACATACCCTATTAATCTTTTGCCCATTATTTATAGAATATGAATGATATCACAAAAAACCTTTTCCCCTTATGTTTAGAGGTTGTGTGAAGCCATTTATTGCCAAAGAACTGATTTTACACTTTTGAAATCATAATAAAACAGAAACTACTCAATGTCCCTGATCTAACGCTTACATGACCTTCAACAACTGCCAGGAAAATTGTTCCGGAGCAAAGAAAAACTCACTTCAGCTGAAATACAGGACTCTCTGACAAAATTGGACTCTGAAAAAAGATGATGTTTGTTTCAAGTTGCACAATATGTAAACTTTTCATCAAGGACATTTGGCGAGTTTCTAGTTGAAAAGCATAAACAAACAGGTTTTTTGACAATAAATGGCTTCACCCAACCACTAACCATGTTTATTTCACTCAGGTTTTTCTGTTATCATTCATATTCTCTGAAATTCACGGTATCATGTTTTCACTCTTTTTGACATTGACTGGTGGAGTTTAGGCCTAATAAGTACCCCGAAATAAAGTTGTGTCAAATTTGGATCCCGAGG
The DNA here is from genome assembly GCA_900303255.1 of Lesueurigobius sanzi. Lineage (NCBI taxonomy): Eukaryota > Metazoa > Chordata > Actinopteri > Gobiiformes > Gobiidae > Lesueurigobius > Lesueurigobius sanzi. The sequence goes on along the minus strand of OMNZ01062118.1, from coordinate 23,198 downwards.
AATGTTGTTGACACTGTGTTGCATCAGAAAATCAAACAGTTTGTCACTTGGGCCTGGGACACACTTCTTGCGCATCTGTTAACGTGAGTGAGCTCCTGTTACTCCAGCGTCAAATAAGAAAACAGAGGAGGATTGTGTTTTTCAAAGTTTTTACAGTCCAAATGAAGGCGCAAATCCACAGTCCGCCACAGACAGAGTTCCTTTAAAGGAGACATATCATGCTAAATCGACTTTTTAAAGCTTTTAACCATGTTGTAATGTTGGTCCCTCGTCAAAAACATACCTGGAGCAGTATTTCACTTCATTCACGCAGTTTTGAATGAATCCTGTTTGCGTTGGGCCTGTCATGTTGACTTCTACAGCGCTGGGTTTTGTACTTCCTGGTAACAATTGCGTCATTGTTCAAACCCCCAAACTGTCCTCCGCATTTTTAAAGCCAATAATCCAAAATTGATCAGTTCTGAGCCGTTCTGTCTCATAGCGTGGACCCAGCCGCTCGGTTGCGCTACAGCCACATGTTTAAATCAACGCTAATTGTTTGTTTTTTACAATGTGATTCCCCCTGTTGCCTGTAGGGGGCGCTCCAGGCCAAATCCTCATGAGCCCTGACACATACTATAATTTGAGTATCATGTCATCTTCACAGAGGCAATATTTGAATGTATAAAATGTAAAATATCTATGCACAGACATACTAATGAAAGATTTTAAGCCTGTTTTTAAAATTGAAATGCATGATATGTCCACTTTAAGCATTAAGAAACTGCACCAGGAAGCGTTGTGGTACAATTACACTGGGTTTCTGCAGAACATTAAAAAGTCAATACATGAATTGTGCTACAATTAAGGCCTTCGTTGTAATTAAAAACACATTAACTTGGATTCAAACAGACATTAAATCTTGGAAAACAATGACATTGCTAAACTAAATATATCAACCAGCCCATCGAAGTACTAAATTATCTACCAATTGCAATTTTAGCTGAAGTTGTACACTATTCTTGTTCAAACATGGCCAGTTGTGCCCAATTTGATTTGATTGAATAATGACAATTCTCCTCATTCCTCTGTTTGCAAATCTTAAGAAAGAAAATATGCACATGTGTTTTTGGCAATCTGGTTCTTAAAATGGAAAAGCATTCAATTTGACTCACTGCTACCTGTATAAATAAAAGCATATTTTGGGTTTTGGATGGAAGATGCACATGGAAAATGATAGGATTACTTCTATTTTGTGAAATCCGTGTGTCTGGTGTACTAAGTTGAGCTTGGATTAATTTTCTTTGATGGTCCAGCCTCGCCCCTGGTTTCCACTGTATATTCACATGCATTGTTCACTCTCCTCCTCCTCCTCCTCCTCTTCCTGGCTGCTCTGCGGGGAGTAATTGTGTTGTCATAATATGGAAGTATACCTCCACCAAAGTGCAGGGGAGGGGCGGCTCTAATGCAATAATAATGACAGCATAAACCCCCAGGCGTCTTTATGCTCTGTCAAAATACCGTCACTCAAGTGTTTGTGTGTGATGTGTCACATGCAAAGTAGGCATTCAGTCTTCACGGTTCCTCTGGAGCTTACTGCCGTTGAAGGTTGTGGGCGCCTGGAGGCTGCACTTGACAACTATGGGCCATAGGTGGCAGACATGACTACACATATTATTACATTAATTAGAATAGTCTATAAGCAAATGATCACTGAGGCTTAATTGGTTGCTGCCATGATCTGGAATTGAATGATGTTCTAATTGCAGTTGGGGGCAGAGGTCGATTGGCTTGTTGATGTGGCTATGCTAGTTCCACTAGCCTAAAGATGTTTGGGCCAGTACTTATTCGTATTCATTTTCTATAGAAATGATTAGAAATAAGAAAGGATTTTCTAAAGATTACATAGTGGACAGAGTTCCTGATCACATAGTGCGCGTTAATAACTTGATGTAGGATGTAAATACTGGAGGAGACATATTTAGCAAGACCGGTGGAGCTGTGTTTCGAATGGGAACAGAGGGAGGAGGGAGGGAGGAAGGGCTTTATGAAGTGTTTGCTTCTGGAAATACAGCTGAGGGAGAATTCCTGATTTGCAAACAGTACATGCTTGCCTCCCCCCCCCCCCTCAAAAGCTCTCACTGTGTCTTACTTTTGTTCAGATTAAGCCATACCTATTATATACTGTATATACTATCTATATACTACTGTAGCCTTGAGTTTAAAATGTAGCAGGACCTGGCACCGGTGTTTGTTTCAGCACGATTGCAGAGCTGTGTGTTGAACAACCTGAAATAAGGCACGCAGATCCATAGGCTCCATGGTTAGAGTTAAAGGTGCATCACCCTGAGCGGTGCACAGTGTAGCTGTACGCAAACAAAAACACATCCCACCTTTCGGGTTAGAAATCGTTGTTTGTTCATATGCGAATTTGTAAAATATGGAAACGGGAGCAATTCTGAAAAAGCTCATTAGTTTTAGCTGATTTAGATGAACGGCATTTACAAACCAACAAAGTGTAAGATAATGATCAAGATGTGTTTGAGATTTTTACCATTATTCTTTAAAAAAAAATGAGGAAGCCCACTGAGGCTGCTGCACCCATCTGAAATTATGACATCAAATTCGAACATGAAAGTGAATTTCTCCACTGTCGGTTTAATAAAGGCTTATCTTATCTTACAATGTTGCGATCCCAAGCTGTTCGGCGCAGTAGGGCACATTCCAATCTCCGTCTTTTTCTGGCTGTAGATTATCCCGTTTACTCTGAACATTTGTTGCCGTCACTTTTGACCTTCATGGATTCGGAGGTGTCTGTTTGTTCATGAATATATTTGCAACTCCCCACAGAGAGCGCGTCGGGTCCTGCCAATGCCGTAACTTGTCTGTGAATACCGTCTCCCCGTGAGCTGCTCCTGCCAACATCAGGCCCATGTACTGTACTGAAGGAGCGGCTTATGTGGACCCCCCCCCCCCCCTCTGTTTCTAGGTCAGGTTTTGTAAATTCAAGAGCGAAATGGGAATAATAAAGCCCCCAACGGAGAGAGGGATGGAGAGAGCGAAGGGAGAGAAAGAGGGAGAAAGTGAAAACTGTAGGGAGTTGGAATGTAGGCTATGGGCTCCGGTGCCAGTGGGAGAGCTCTAATAATAGGTTGTTTTATAGGAGCATATAGAGAAGATGATTGCCTGTAGGTGTTTGAAATAGTTTGCTAATAACATACAGAAGTGGGAAAGCAGAAAGAATCACAAGGTGCACTCGTTCTCCTTTGCGTCAGGTGTTTGTAGCCTGGTGTTAAAATAATGGTTGAAAATGTACAAGGTCAGGATCTCCAACCAGTGGCTCGGGAACTACCAGTAACTCTCCAACTCTTTCATGTATTATCTTTTTGTTCTGGAATCGGGGTCAAGATTAACCAGTTTTACAATTACTGCAATTATAAAAGCTTAAGGTAGGGTTTTCATGAGATTTTTAGTCTTAAGGTTAATCGTTGTTTCTCATGAGCCGCAGCGCATATCAACATCCATCCATCTTCTTCCGCTTATCCGTTGCCGGGTCGCGGCTCACATTACACCAATCCCTTATGGCTCCTCCTGCAGGTGGTGGGTCCACAGGAGGACGGCCTCTGGGTGACGTAACCGACCTCGATGGTTTCATCATAAGGGGCTTCTGAACAGGGATGCCAGATTCTTAAAATCAAATTATCGTATAGACAGCCCAAAATTATCGTTTTTGGGCAAAAATGATCGTACGAAGAGAAAAAAATGACAAAAACGCACCTACATATGTTTGCAATGTAAAAATTAAGGATATACTGTACATGTACATCAGAATTAGAGCCCCACACTCACAGCAAACATAATTTACACCTGATACTGCTGTTAACCTTCCTATTTCAGTCTCCCAACTGTGGTTCGGATTTAACTCATTAAACTTGTTAAGTTATAGCACGCTCTGAGGGCTCATTCAGGAGTTTTCCACACACACACTCTCTCCAGCCTCAACGGAGGCTGAATCTGACTCCAGATCTGGCGGACAGCACAGTGCTGCAGAGACCGCAAAATGCATTCAACCAGACATTATCTGGCGCTCTGAAATTATCATACATTAGGGGATTTTTGGCATTATTGATCGTACATCGTACAGAGGTCTAAATTATCGTACAAATACCATAGTTATCGTACATCTGGCAACACTGCACAGCAAGTAACATCCAGTGTTCAATCCACTGAAAATAAATGAAGTCACATAAGTAATACAATGTGCAGAGAACACATTGTGTCCATCTTTACATGGTAATGGCAGAACGTTGCCAAAGGAAGAGTCCTAAAAGAATGGAACATGGAAATGAACTATTTCAAAATATGTTTTTTTACTGGCTAAATGTTCAATGGGCTTTCACATACAACAACAATCAAATAAATATAAAAATACACATATAATGCCTTGATTCTTTTTTGTGAAAGTTTGGACAGTACTTTTTATACATTTTTACATATAAGATTTAGTGAAATTCTCTGTATTTTCATCCTCTATTCCGATAGTCGGGTATAATCGTAAAATCACCATTTTTTTTCACAATAATTGTGACTCAAAAATTTGGAATCGTGACATCCCTATTCTGAACATGTTGAACAGAATCTACAAACATTTATGTTAATATGTAAACATAGGATAAGGACAAAACACATTTTTTCTTTAATTATGATGAAAATATGTTCTTGGCATACAGGTTAAACCACCTGTATGCCTTGAAGACGACCTCACGGTCCATTTTTGCCTAAGGACTTTTATGTTCTTCAGATCCTCTCTCTCCTCTTTAAATATTGCTCTGTTGCTTTGGTCACTGGAGCAAAAGTGTACCTTTGGCTGGCATTATGTTTAACTATATATTTCTAGGGTATTTATAAGTTACAATACAAAAATATGAAGGCTAATTTGTGTAAAGTGGTTGTAAAAGCCTGCATAAAGCAAAATACATGAGATTTGTGTCTGCAATTTATTGCTCCCACTAATGGTTTTGTTGGCCAGTTCAGAGCACTTTATTTTAATTTTATTGCAAAATATCACACAAAATATTGTATTTGTGGATCCTTTAAAGCTGCTAAACTCAAGATTAATTCTCAGACGCTATTTCCGTCTGAACTGAAGTCATCGTTCATCCAATCCACCTTTAGGTGTGGCACATTTTACCAACACACTGTTTCCAAAATGCTCCATAGAGTATAGAGAACCACAAACTCAACTAAAAATAAAGATTAAAATCATAATGTTAGGAAAGATTGAATAAAAAAAACTTTTCTCTCATCTGTAATCTGCTTGAGCTATTCATATACAGCTATTCCCAAAGTCCAGCAGGTTGTGGCCCCCCTGTTGATCTAACATTTACCCACGGCCCCCCTACAATATGAATTAACACTATTGATAAGAATATGTCATGTTTTTGGTGATAAACCTGCATTAAAATCATTAAAAAGAAATCTGATGAATACTGATTTCAAAGTAGTATGTTTAAAAATACATTCATAATTTCATCCAAACCCATAACCTTTCTGTATACTTGCTATGTAGACAACCTTTGGGGGACCCCCTGCAGTACCTGTGAGGCCCCCGGAACCATTGGTCTACAATTTATCAATGGTAATCTTTACTAAAGGCCTGCGACTTCATGAAAAAGATCCCGCGGTCCACTTTTTCACCCCGGCCCACCAGTTGAGAACCACTGCATTACCTTCAACGCTGACGTAACCATCATGCTTTACCTCTATTCAGGTTTTTCTTAATAAACTTTTTTTTTTTTTTTAATTAATTCACTTTGACTTCATTGAATTCTTTTTTTAGCAGCTTTTTCATTACCGCTCCTAACCCTGTCCCAGAAAAGGAACTGCCTAATTGACAATTGACAAAAACATAATTTACTTCCACTGCTGCAGGCGGCGGACTCTCTATTAATTGTTTCGTTGTGTGAAAATGCCAAGTCTATTCCTCTTTCCTGGTTTCTTCTAGACATTTTGTTTCTATTAAGCGTCGGAGGGTCAAGGTCGTCCATTGTCTCCCCTTGTCTTTTCATTCTAATTCACGCGTCCTCTGCAGTGGCTTCTTTCTTCAGACGCTGAAACTGTCAACACTGTAATGAATTTGCTCCCGGGAAGAAATCAATGCAGAGATGAGAGCGAGAGAAAAAAAAAGACTTTTATTGTTATGCAGCAAACACAATCTACTGCTGCATATTCAAAGTCGATAGGAATGCGCCATTGTTGGATGAATGCAGTGCAGATAATGGACTATTCACACCAAAGTCAAGCAAACAAGACTTGAATACTTTTTGTAACAGCATCTCATTAATCTTGGGTAACTTGTACGAACAAATATTTTCACTATAACTTTCTTTTGCTCAATAAGGTTTGCCTGATCTAGGGATGCATAGATACCACTTTTTCTCAAACCGGTACGGGTACTTTGATTTGAGTACTCGCCGAAACCGTGGCGTGTATTGGTATAAAATAGTATGTAGATTGTTACTTTTAACTAGACTGGCCTCATTTTGCTGTAGCCTCCCTACAGCTGGCAATATGGTTGTTTCTTTTTAGCTTGCGCTGCCGCTAGCTTGCTTATTAGCATGTTGGATATTTTAGCTCCAGGAGCAGCTAAATGTTGGTCAATATGGACATGCTACACTTCTTTTAAAAGCTCTTCCTGAGCTCGTTTTTTTACAGATGCGTTTATTCACTTCACATATACGCTAAGAATCGCCATTAGCAGTTAGCAGCTGGTTAGCAACATTAGCATTGCCTTTGTCAACTTAGGGAATGAGTCTGTAATAAAGTCAGGTCTGTGTGGAGTATTGTATTTCCACTCTTATGAATTCTTCAGTTTGTTGTGCTGCTGTAAGGTGCGCTGCTACCGCGTTCACAGGTGCATCGGCCCCTTAGTATGGGGGCCACATTAATGAGTACGAGTACGAGTACAAGCAGGTGGTATCTATCCGATGCCCGATACTGGTATCGTTATCGGTGCATCCCTAGCCTGATCTCACCTAAAGTCCATGTGCTGAAAGAGAAGATGTTGAATTTTGTGCATCATTTCAGAGATATCACCAATAAACCAATCAGCGTTTTGACAGATACCATCATAGCATTCCTACCCTCCTGCCCATCACCTCAATTTAATAGGCACTTTACAATATTGCAATGTCACCTGAATGCAACCTATTGATTAATAGCTGTTTACCTGCATGTGCATGCTTTGTGTTGATGGGGGGGAAATCGAAACACCCGAAGGACTTCCACAGAGACTGTAAATGGTAGAGCCCCAGATGTTCTTGCTTTGAGGGTGTGTTAGCGAATACTGCAGTTGTGCCAAGAAAGAATACTTTTTAATGGTTGGATGGTTTAGCAGTGGTTCTCGACTGGTGGGTCGAACCATTTTTTAGCCTAGTCTGCCAAAATGAGTTGTTTTTATCATAATTTTCATCAATAATTTGTGGGACAATACTGTGTTTTACTTGACAAATAAAATTCTTATTTGGGTCAAGGCTTGGGCAAACTTTTTGATTGCAGAGTCTGGACCATTTTGGGCCTTTTCAAACAGATCCTAAACACTGAAATAAACATGAAAAAAAGTAAAAGCAACCAAATTGTAGCAGTTATGCATTATTTATCTTCTGTCAGTGAAAACCCATTTTAGCCAGTGCAGATTGAGCCTGGTCATGTTTTCTGGGCCGGATTGAAGCTCTTTAGTTCTCACCCACCTGTGTCCTAGGGTGATCCCATTGGTGCCATGCCAATTCAGAGCCACTGGTAGCATATGCCTGTACATTTCCTGCGATCAAAGTGCTCATATCCCATCATTCCATGTGGATATTGCATTTTCTTTCTCATATCTTTTAAATTGATGCGTCCATGATCCTAGAGCCAAACATGGTCCATTACTTTCTCGCTCGCTCGCTCTCTCTCTCGCTCTCTCTCTCTGCACGAGGACTTGGCCTGAGTGCTGCTGACGTGTTGAAAGTGTTTTAATCTGGTCAGGATAGAACATGCTGACAGACATGTTTCTCTCTCTCTCCTCTCTGTGTATCCAAGACATTGTACTTTATTTGGAGATGAGACTTAATGCTTTTCAGTGGCACTCTTCGGGACTTCCATCAGCTTGGATATTGAAAAGATTTTTCTTAAACAGTTCTGTGGCTTGCCTTTCAATGAAGTGACATATTTTATTTGTATGGATTATGGATAATTTGATAATTTCTGCTTTTCTTGCTGAAGTCGTACGTAAAACATGCTGTCCTGCACATTTTAAAATCCCATTATTCAACATTGGATTGGTTCTGAACTGCTGTGCGCTCAAAGTGTATTCATCATGGCGCCTTGATGCTACTAACCACGGTGTTTTTTCTTTTCTAAGTCATTCCCACTGCTGCCTGCAGAGGGAGCAGTATGCAAACTCTTCACCAGCCTTAGCCCCGGTGTCTCAGATTTACTGTCTTATACTTACAGAGACATTTTTTCAACTAATACAATGTAAACTATCAATGCTGGGTCCCCAAAAGGATGTTTTTAAGCTTCAATTATCCAGGATATGTCCAAGTTCATGTAACTATATGTACCTAAAGGTTTACAGATTGTGTTCAACCAATAAGAAACAAAAAGAAAATGTATATAAAATGATAATTATCAGGCTAAGATTCACACTTCAACTATAGAGTACAGATGAAGACTGAAGAATTTTTGCCTACGATGGACAACTCCTGTACGACTGAGAACCTACACAGACCGATAATTATCAGGCTTCTTGCAGAAATAAAATGACAATTATTGGCTTCTTTTAAAATGTATATAAAATCACAATTTTCAGGCTTCTTTTAGAAATGTAGAAAGCTTTTTGGGAAGTTACTGGGAAAGGGTTAGAGCTACTGGAGATCCCTGGTTTATCCTTGTAAACCAGTGAGAAGTGTGAATGTTTTTACTCTCTTCAAAATATGGGGAACTAAGCCTTCCCATGGTGGTCCAAACAGCTTTGTTTAGTGTTGTACATCATTACCTAATGGGAAATAAAAGCAAACATACTATTTGTGAGTACTAGATCATTGCCCGCCCCATCTCCAGCTGTTAAAGGAGTAGTCCATATAACGGGCATCATCCCTCCGTCTGAATATATGCGCAGCCCCATTTCTCACAGTCTCCATTATCAAATATAGGCTCATAGCTCACCTCCGTCATGACCTGCTGCTCCCGCTATATCTCATATGTCTCCACACGGAGCGACTGCTCCTGTAAATAACCTTAGACCGTCACGTGTGTCTCGGAGATGAATGCACTTGGCAACAGAGAGGAAAATGCTTTGGGTTCTGAATATTTATAAGTGGAGTCTTGACATGTGGAGATTTATTTTCTTCGGTCGACATGATTCCTCTTGTTTTATCCGTTTTGCAGGTATCTGGTGTAATTTCAAATGCCTCTTTCTATTTATGTCATTTATTCATGCGATGAACATTTTCGAGGAGGTCAAAAGATCAGTGATTCTCAACCAAATGTGGGTCGCAGAACAATTGTCGGTCGCAAGCCTTTCCCTAGGATTTTTTTCAATTTGAATTATTATATAAGCATAAAAACCTGTGTTACACTGCAAAATGATACTGTATATTTTGATAACTTTTCAAATTAAGTATGTATTTACTTTGTCAAGTCATTTTGAGTAAAACAAAATCTGCCAGTGGAAGTACTTTTGCACTTAAAATGAGAAACAAACATGGTATTTCAAGTAAATTGAGCTTTGTTTTTTAATTTTAAGTGCAGTTTTCTTAATACAAGTACAAAAAATGTACCCACTGGCATAGAGGAGACCTGGGTGGGTTGGGTGAAAAGACATTTCTTCACTTTACTGCCAAGGCTTTCTAGCCTGGCTAGCACCAGACTAAATATCACAAGTGAATATTTAGTCTGGGAACCACACATTCATATTCTCATAGGAGAGGGGTGGTTTATGATTGTCCATAGCCGTTTATTGGGTGCTACGAATGTCTATCACATGCATCTGCACGTAGCCCAGAGCCAATCGTATCAATTGTACCCGATGACTTTTGAACCTCAGCTAATCCAGTCTGTCCAATAGTGTCGCGTCATCGTCTTGCCGTCCCTCCCTGTTCTGTGATTGGTCCCTAAATCCCTGCGAAGATTTGGGCCATGGTTTCCAGACTGTCTAGCAGTTCGAAAAGATTTGAGCGCGAGCAGCATAGGTATTCCCAGGCTAAAGGCTTTCAACGTTTTGCGACAAAACTACATATGCACACTGTCCAGAACAATGAGTAGATCCCTCTAAATTGGGGGTAGTGTCACTTTATCTATGACAATCTAATAGAATTTTATATAATATTGAAACTAGGAGGAGGCCCCGGGGAAGATAGGACCCGCTGGAAAGACAATGTCTTTAGGCTGGCCTGGGAACGCCTTGGGTTCCCCCAGAAGGAGCTGGAGGAGGTGTGCGTGGAACGGGAAATCTGGGCATCTCTGCTCAGACTGTTGCCTCCGCGACCCGGCCCCGGATAAAGCGGAAGAAAATGGATGGATGGATAATATTGAAACTGGTGCTGTCAAACAATTAATAAAATCAGATTAAATACACTTTAGAAATTTGATAAATCATGATTAATCACAGTTAGTTAGTTAAGTTTATTGTAATTGTAGTATTCAATATCAATAATAGGCCACGTACACACTCCAATTTTAAGCATTTGGACCCAATTTATGAACAAACTTTGCATAATAATTAAATGCAAAGCCCCCCCATTACAATTTAATTCATTTCTAGGCATTGTGTGTCATGTTAAACCAACATGGGCAACAAACAACACTTCTATGGCCAGGGCAGGTGTAACTTGCAGGATAATAACATAGAGCTGTCTGCTGCCTTTTGTAAAGCAGTTTAGTGAAAGGTTTTGCCAAATTACACCTGGGGAACACATCTCGTGTTTTTCTAAGCTTTTTCGACCCTGCTTTAACAAGATTTTTTGCTATAATTAAATTTTAAGTCTTCATGTGTCATCACTAGTTGAAGGCACTTGCCGCATTTAGTGAGTATTCAACTACTCTAATTTAACTACACTTCAACTACAGAGTACAGATGAAGACTGAAGAATCTTTGTCCACTCTAATTTAAGTTTTAACGCAGATTTTGGACGTACAGTAGCAATGTGGATTATTTTACACGTTTATGTGAACTGGCATGGCCCACTGAGC
>OMNZ01062037.1:7132-34416 GCA_900303255.1 Lesueurigobius sanzi | reverse complement strand
CTTCCTTCCTTCCTTCCCTCCCCTCCTCCCTTCCTTTCCCCCCTTCCTTCCTTTCCTCATCCCTTCCTTCCTTCCTTCCTTCCTTCCTTCCTTTCCTCTTCCCTTCCTTCCTTCCTTCCTTCCTTCCTTTCCAAACAAGTGTCCAAATGTTCCCCCTGGTCATTATCTGATGGTGATTTCCATATTATTCTTCTGGCTAAAGTCCTTCCTACTGACCAACATCACACACATGTTTCTGAACATTGTCTCCACTTTTGGACACCTTTATGAGACAATAATCAGACCTCAGTTCATATGAGCTGACAGAGGAGACTCTGGGCTTTGGGGCAGTTTTTGTTTCATGTGGATTGGCCCAGGAATGACCGGACCTTCTGCAAACCATCTGCTTTTATTCTACTTGTTATATAATTGTTTTTAAAAAACTGTTGGCACAAATGGTCCTGCATACATCCATGACAAAACAACATGGCCGCTGATCTGGGACATACTGGAGGTCCCAGAGACCGAGACATGGCTCATTTTAAAACCCAACTCTCCTTTTCCTGCAATTAGTGATGAACTTTGATGTGGTTTAACTCTATTGTCTGTTTCATTTCATTGTTGTGTTATTGTTTGTGTTTGTTGAGTGTTGTGTGATGTCATCAGCGACAGACGTTACATAAATAAATACTTAGCTATAATACTATAATACTTACAGTGGGCGACAGTGGCGCAGATGGTAGAGCGGGTCGTCTCATGATCGAGAGGTCGGGGGTTCGAATCCCGGCTCCTGCAGCTGCAGACTGTCGCTGTGTCCTTGGGCAAGACACTTCACCCACAGCCCGTATGAATGTAGTGAGAGAGTGAATGTGTGGTGGTGGTCAGAAGGGCCGATGGCGCAAATTGGCAGCCTCGCTTCTGTCAGTCTACCCCTGGGCAGCTGTGGCTACAATAGTAGCTTATCACCACCAAGTCTGGAGTGAAAGAATAATGCCATGTGAAGCGTCTTTGAGTGTCCAAAAAAGCGCTATATAAAACCGATGCATTATTATTATTATTATTATTACTTATAGCCTCCTGTATTTTGAAAGAAACAACATTTCAAATCCTCTGAATGAATGTCTGAAAAATGTCTGAAGAATGTCTGAAGAAAAGGAACTCACAAGAAGTCATTGACTGTTCCCCACAGCAAGGTGTTGGCGGCCATGTTGGATATTCTGATGGTCAGTTTTGCAAAATACCTGCAGAAATAAATGGATTCCTGGATCTTGACCATGAAAACGTAATAGGCCTTAGAATTATGGCTGTAGTCCTTCTAGAACAGGAGATATGACACTTTGAAATTCAGGGAACCGCGCCTGGCAGCCATCTTGGATTTGCTCAATAAAAATGCCTGGTTTTGATTTTTAAGCCACAGAATATTATTTCTCTCACCATAAATCAGCAAATCAGGCCAAAAAAACAGATCTTTATACATATTCCACCCACTTATGACCAATTTTAGGTATCCTGATGGCCATCTTGGATTCTGGGCAAAATTTCAAGATGGCGCAAAAGCTTATTTTGATCAGTATGGTCTGAAGCACCAGAATCTGTTGAGAAAACCTTGACAGGAAAAAAAGGCAATTATTACCTGGCTCAGCCCTGTCTGTGATAAAATGTGCCCCTGTCACAAAACTAAACAAAATACAAAACAAATACATGTGCCCCATGTGAACAGTGCACTTGTTAAGTTTCACTTTGACGACTACAGAGCAGCCTTTGGTATTTGGACTGTTTCTGGACAACTTTATGTCTTTACATGTTTGAAAAAAGGATTTTTACTGTGATTGGACAATGCACACGTGGAGAAGAAGGATCATAATACGCTCTGGATCTACAACTGGATTGTTACACACAACGTGGTCGTCTTCAGGAGAACCTTAAACAAGCCCACACTGATTTTTAATAATGTAACCCCTATTACTCATTGTGTTAAGAAATACCAGCTGAGATTCTGAGAGCCACATGCAGTCATCAAAAGAGCCACATCTGGCTCCCGAGCCATAGGTTCCCTACCCCTGATGTAAACACATCACTCCGGATTGTAGCCTTGGGCTAATTTCCATCCGTTGGCGTTGTCCCACACTTGTACACACAAACACACTCATTCATCCTGATCTATTGTCCGTGTATTTCCTTCACTAGCTTGTCCCAGAGAGGATATTATTATATATGACATACACCGGCTTGTTGTGGACTTTATGCACTCCACGTGGATAAAACTAAATATGTCAATATGTATGCCTGGACACACGGGTGAGAGGAGTGAAAGGCCAAGGGAAAAGATGCCGCTGGAGTCAACTCCTGGTCCACGGCGAAACTTCATAAAATAAACATCATAAAGTGTGAGTTTGGTCATTTATACTTTAACACGGTAGCTACAATGTTCAGGGACCAAACTACACAGAAATCTCAAAATTGCCCACCCCATAATAAATCAATGTTGTGTCCCGCCTTAAGCTTGCCGGTCCCTCATCAAAAACAGGGATTGTTGTGTTTCAAACCACTCGTGTATGTTTGCGTAATCTAATCTTTCGCCAGTGGGACCAAACCAAAAGCCACCCGAGTTCCTACTTATTCAGGAAATGCTTTCATAACCGCGTGATCTCTCGCAAAGCTTTATCCCTTCACCGCAAAGTACTGGCAGCAAAAACATCCAACATAGCTTCATATAATATTTTTTCTTGTATTTAAGTTGATATTGGGCCCCGACCTTCCTCCAATGTTTTAATTAACTCGTGTGGGACCTGATTATCTCCAGAAATACAAAATTTGTGTTCATAATTAATTTTCCGCTGTCAATTTTGATTAGTGCATGTGCCTTTATTGTGAAAATTTGGACTAGACCGGCACAAACAAAACTAAATCAGATCATAACTACAGATTCGACTGAAGCATTTCCAAACCAGGACTGTTGTCTCACTCATTGTGTTCATGTTTTCTGAATCTGAACAGTGACAATGCTGTTCTAATCTATGTAAATGAAGCCAGACACAGAACGATAAGTGCACCAGAGTCTACGACCCGGCCCCACGTTCTGAATGCCACAATGAGACTACACAGCTTTCATTAATGCTTTTGTAGCCCGAGCCTCGTCACAGAAGTTTGACATTTGGCTGCTTTCCTCCCGACACTTCATAATAATGATGAGAGACAGAGACAGGCCAATGAGGGGCCGCACTCTGAATGAACTGCTATTGTTGTCAGCACAAGATAGCAAAGGACAGGGACGTTTCGCATTCAAATGGATGCATGCGGCTCACACAGGATGAAAAACCTTTGGAATACTCACTAGTACAATAATAATATTCGCAAATGCCTCTAATTGTCAGCTGTCGTGTATAAATGCTCCGTTGGTGTACAGTTTCTCCAGGCGTTTCCTGATAATGTGATATTATTGCAGGTGAGAAACAAAGTGTCTGGCTGTTGTGAATGTGCTGACATATGGCCTCAAGTGAAGGGCAGTGACGTCGTTGTGTTTGAGGTGAATTATTTTTGGCATTTATGTGGAAAAAAACAGTTGATTCTTCTATTTCTTTATTTTTTATGTAGGCTATACTCTTGCCTTAGGTTTACTTTCAGTTATTTTTTAAGAGTATCATGTATCGATGAGCAAAAACAATGAGCACCAATTGCTGCAATTACTTGATCATTATTATAATTCATGCCCAATGTCATGTCATGTTTTCAAACCAAAATGGAGCTTCATGATGAGTCAATTGCAGCTCATGCTTCTTTTCTGCATTGGTCATCTAAGTTCAAGAACTTTATTGTCTGCTTCATGTCGCTGGGGCAGTGACCCGTCAGGAGCAGGCGGGGGACCCATGAAGCCATGAGGCTAATGGTCAGAATCACCTGCTGGAGGGTTAACCTATTGTGCATGTTTTGGGTTGATGAGGGAAACCAGAGGAAGCCCATCCAGACACAGGGAGGAACATGCTAAGTTCACACAGAAAGGCCTGAACGGTCCAGGAATCGAACCCAGGACCTTCTTTATGGAAGATTTTTTTACTGCAAATACATATTTAAGGTATTGAAAAATATTTACGTAAATATCAATTCATATTTTGAATGTAAAACACTGTACTGAGAATTTGGAGACAAAAAAAATCATTCAAACATGTTTTTTCACCGTTAAAAAAATTCAAAGCCAAAATTCGAAGTCATTTACAACTCTCAATGTGACGACACAAATATCTTCCATACTTCTTGGTGTGAGGAAAGAGTGCTAACCCCTAGAAACATGATGCTTGCTCTTCTTATGTTGAAGTACAACTATTATTCATATTCATATTAAGTCGGCCTTAAGAACAAATTTGTGCGTAAGTTTGTTTCGTGAATGAGGTCCAATGTTTCCACTTCTTTGATTTTCTTTTTGAAGTTCGCAAAGATGCACATTTCAGAAAATTTAGAGGGAATACTGCAAAAGACGCACATCAGAAAGCAGCTCGATGCACCAGGTCTCTAAACTCGGCATGAGGTGGGTTACAGCTGCAGTGCTTGGTCGTCCATTTAGTCGGTAAAGATGAAAGAATTTAGTGTGGCTTGGTTTCACGTGACGCATCCCACACTTCCACACTTAAGAAATGTCCCTCTGTTTATGGAGTTAAATTATAGAACTCTTTGACTGTTTTTGTGTAATTGGTGACTTGGGTTTTGGTGATGGGGGATGAATTATTTGCCGACTTATAATTTTGTTACAAGGGTCAGAATATACAAGATTTATCTTCTCTCTGTTCCTTTTGTTCATGTAAAAATATATGTATGAACATATGTAATCTGCAAAATGAGCATGAAAAAGACAATAAATAAAAATAATAAAGTAAAGTAAAAAAAAAAAAAATGTATGTAAAAATTTAAGACAATAAAGATACTTCAATAGAGTTGATGAATAGTGATACATTTGACTTGCTGCATCCTCCACTGCAGCTAGACCCTTCTCCATGTTTACGCATGGGGTGTAGCAGGAAGATAAATCAGTTCTGCATGTTACTGACACATAGAAATCCTTACAGGGGAGTCCAAACTTTTTTCATCGATGGCCACATATTAATTGTACAGCATGGAGGGCCACAGATCTGTGGTCAGTTCAGTCAAACATTCAACTGGGTTATTTTAAGAGAGGTGTTCCCCACATCTGTGTTTAGTCTGGAACCTTGCAAGCTCTCGTCTCACAATAAAATGTTATTTTTTAAACTTGTGGGCCACACTTGGGTCCCGGGCCGCCCCTGCTCTACAGTGTTCATTTGTACATATAAGACATTTGTGAAAGACTCTGCTCGCCCCTGGTGGAATGAAACCTTGAAAACTTGTAGCAAAACACCTACAGTGTCCAAAAAAAAGTGAAATCCGAGATTTTTCTTCTAAATTTCTGACCAAATTATTATTTTTTCTTTCTCTCTCGTCAGATCTGCTTTGTAAACATGGACTCGCAGAAGACGATCTCCCGTGAAGAACAAAACAAGGTAAGACTCACTGCAAGCACCCAATTCCTTTCCCACCTGCGGCTCCTCACATCAATGAAAAAAATGACATTGATTGATATCAATTTGAAACTTTTGCTGTATTTTACTGACTATTATACTATTTTACAAAAAATGTTTTGCACATTTTCTGTCATTTTATAGTTTCAAAATTAACAAGATGTGGAATTCAAGAGGGATCAAAATTGACACAAAAATACACATTTTCAACTCGGATGTCAAATCTGTTTCTTTATGGTTCAGAGACATGGAAAACTACTGTTGTGCTTCATAAAAAGTCCTTTCTTGCATAAATGGATGCTTCAGAAGGATTTAAGGTGGCCAGCAAAGACCTCTGGGACAAAGAGAAACAACAGCCCTCACTTGTGGAAATCAAGAAGAGAAAATGGACATGGATCGGACACACACTCAGGTAAGAGGAAACACGTATAACAAGACAGGCCTTGAGATGGAAAGAGAAAGAAAGACCAACCACATAACACCTGGAGACGACCATGGGAAGAGGAAGTGAAGGCAGCATGACTGACCTGGCATCCCATGAGCTGACTGGCTGAGGGAAGACAGAGAGAGAAGCACCGAATCGAGCAAAAAGGCATAAGTCAAATTGCTTATATTTTATCTAAATAATGGATAGAGCCAGGTTTAAATGTGAGACTTCTGTCTTCCCTTCATTGGCTTCCTGCTTGCTACCAAATTGATTGAAAAATGATTTTTGTTTGATTATAAATGCCTTAATGGCTTATCTGTCTGACCTACTGACGTCATACGCCCCATCGTGTTCTCTCAGGTCGGCAGGCTCTGCTTGTGGTTCCTCAGACCAAGCACAAACTTAGAGGAGACCAAGCTTTTTCTATTGTTGGTCCTAAACTGTGGATGAGCTGCCCCTGTATATGAAGGGCCAATCACAATTGGTGCATTGACTGCAGTGATTTTTTCCCGCATTTGGTCTGCGCCAAAATTGAAATCTCCATCAGCCACAGAGGTCGCAAAGTAGATTTTTAAGAAATCACAGTCACAATTGAGTACAGGCTACGACTGGATGCGGTTGGTTTGGATAGAGTCCAAATGCGAGTGGTGCAAGGAGCGAGCGGCTGGTGAGCGAGTGTTTCACGGGCCACAGACGTTGACTGCAGGCAGTGGTGCGGACAGCCGTGCGTCACTGCTGCCGGTCGTGTGCCTTAGTTCTATATATACCTACAACAAGAAATACACGAGGCTCATAGTGACCGCTCACCAGTATCTCACCAGTATCTCACCAGTATCTTCACCATCTGCACGACTGAGCCCATTTATCGTTGACCATTCTGGTGACCGTCGCGGCCTGCTGCAGCTAAATTCAGTTGCAATCGACCAACACTGACTTTTGTGCATGACATTCAGCTGCGACCGATAATCCAACTGCGATTCACACTTTCCGTGCATCATAGCGGTCGTCCGTGCGCCGCAAGAGAGTGTTCGCACAACCTTCATATTTTAAGGCCGGAAACGATCACATTGTGCCCGTGCACTGATTGTGACAAGCCCTTCAGGCAGACTGATTCACTTCCTGTTTTTAGTCTCGCCTTGTACTCCTTGGCCATTAATTCAATATGAAGTATTGATTTTTACTGTTAATGGTGTGTTTTTGCCACTGCTTTGTACTTTTCCTATTGTGTTTTTATATTGTCTTCATTGTACAGCACTTTGGTCAACTGTGTTGTTTTTAATAGTGCTTCATAAATTAACTGGATTGGATTGAAGATTTGTTCAGGAGGGATTTTTGGATGTTGTTTAGCTTTTGAATAAACTAATTGTTAGTAAATCAATCTGTAAAAAAAAATCTAATTTCACCTTCAAGAGAAAAACAATAAACCAAGGCTCTCCTCTTACAACGTTAATTCTCTATTTAAATTTCCTAAAAATCCTTGATTATGCTGGGCTAATACATATTAAAACCATTTAAAACAAATTCCACGTGTATTGACTCCAAGTCCAAGTTTTTTTGTTTTTCTCCTGAATTTCTGTCCCCCAACACCAAAGAGCACCTTCCCCAAAAAAGGGGAAGGTGCTCTTTGGTGTTGTTTTTTTTTTAGTTCAAAACTCAATACATCAGGCTATGGATTCAGTAACAAACCTTCAAAATATTGTTAAGCACAAGACTGGAAAGTTCTGAGTCTGTAGGAGCTACTAATGTGAAGATGTCGTCGCCACAATGTGAGAAAAATGCATTTTGAGAGATAGGTAATTGAATTTCCCATATAGTTCTATGGAGAAACATTGAATCAGTGATAATTTATAGTAATTTATTTGTTCCCATGTGAAAATATGTATAGTATACAGTATATAAAGAACAAACTGGCCCGAAAATTGAAAAAAAAGACCAGTATTACCTGCAGTGCCCTTAAATGGACTCGCTCCTTTGAAAAGCTCTTGAAAAACACCTGTTTCCATGGATCCCGCGTCATTAAGTGAAAGTAGAGGCTTGGTTTGTTTGGATAATATGCAGATCTGGCCGCTCCTTTGCAGCTGGCGTTTCCACGGGCGAGCGCTGGCTGATATGATAACCTCTTGTGGGAAGGATGTCATAAGTGCCTGTCTGAAGGAAGTGTGCAGAGATCAAAGGCCCCAGAACTATTGAAGTACATGTAGAGGTATTCATAAAAATGCAAATGATTGGATATATTATATTGGATTTGTGATCGCCAATAAAGGCCATTTCATTAGACTAACTATAGAACTATATTGCGTTCAATAGGCATGCCAACATTTATTAATCTCCGATATAAATGAGTTGTGGGATTGGGAAGATCGGTCCCAATCTTTATTCTCGTCTGTGACGCACTTCTTCCAAGTTTTTCATTATATTCTGAACTCGACGATGCCTATCATTTTAGAAAGTAATAAACTAAACCTCCAATTTATTAATTTACAGAAAATCCTCTCAGATCAGAATTATTTATTTTTGTAATGAAATTTGACTTACTGTTTATTTCTCAATTGATTGGACAAAGTTTCTGACACATTTCCTTAAACACTGCCCATTATCTTCAAGCTTGTAAACAATGTAAATATATCTTCGTAAACCAGATTTTAAATGTAACTTTGCTTGATATTATCCATATTATTAATTACTCTTCATAGTTAGGATCCTGGATTGTTGCATACTCATGTTGGGAGTCCTGGTCTGAAAAGGGGTACTGTATTTTCCAGACTATAAGTCGCACCAGCCAAAAAAATGCAAAAAGGTGTACAGTGCTAACATAACACATTATTCAGCTACACGAAGCATAAACAACAAACTGAATAGGTGTCTGGTCTGTTAACGTAACATTAATTAATAAACAGTGAGGCCAATAAGTATTTGATCCCCCTGTGAATCTGGAAATCATATTGTATGATTTATTAACAATATTTTTGTATATTACTGTGTCAAATTTAAGTATTTGATCACTTGCTTAGCAGCCAGATTTCTGACCCTCAAAGACCTGTTATGCTGCTTTTACAGTAAATAGTCCAACTACACTCTGCTCATGATTCTAATTTAGTAGCACCTGTTTGAGGTTCTTAGCTTTCATAAAGACACCTGTGAACCCCACAATCAGTCAAAAGTCTAGCTACCAACATGGGCAAGACCAGAACAAGCCAAACTATGAGAAAAAGTGTGACTTATAGTTCGGAAAATACGGTGCTATTTGGTCACAATCAAAGTTTATTGTAGAGCCTGTGTAGGTTCTCAGTCGTACAGGAGTTGTCCATCATAGGCAAAGATTCTTCAGTCTTCATCTGTGCTCTGTAGTTGAAGTGTCGGACGCTTCGATCTTAGCCGCTGACGACGATCTTTGGAGTAAGATCGAAACGTCTGACACTTCAACTACAGAGCACAGATGAAGACTGAAGAATCTTTGCTATTTATTGTAAAGTGTTAAGTGTTAAGACTCAACAAGTGTGGATTCTGTTCCCCAAGTCAATGGAAAGGCACTAACCAACAGGTTAATAGTGGCTCCTTCCTCATCTGAGAATGCGACATCATTTACCAAAAGAGCATACTTTTCTTTGTCTTGTGTTCCAAAATATCCATCTTTTCGGACTGATTTGAAGAAAAGTGGATGAGAAGGTTGACACCAGAACTAAAGTTGAATCCATTTGTTGAATCCAAATATTCTGTTTACACACACTGTATCAGTCTCATATTCCCATATTCTGAGTGCATGGGTATGTGTGGGGCTTGTGTGTGTGCAGAGGTTGGTGTGTGTGTCTCCGGACCTGCCCCGGCTGGTGGAGGTGCTGACGGCACAGCGGCCCAAAGACAATGAGCTCCTGCTGCTGGACGGGCTGGAGGCATCGGCCAACTGTCTGTCACACCCCGCTCAGGTCAGTGCCAGTCACCAGAGAATATGCTGCACACAAGGTCAATAATGTTGTTGCAAGCCCTGATGAAGACCGTCTGAGGTCGAAAGGCACAACCCTACGCCAATAAAGGACTTGTATATTAACCAGCAGAGTGCCTCGGATCTTCTATTGCCCTCCCGGTTTTAGTTGTTACTTCCAGCCACCAAGGGCTCTATTACAGTGCTTAACACACTTATTAGAACACCAACCTGTCTAACGTGATGAGATAAGAGATAAGATAATACTTTATTGATCTCACAATGGAGAAATTCACTTGTTTCAACAGCTCTTAAGATCACACAGGGGGGTGCAAAAAGTCATGAAATGTGCCATCAAAGTAGAAAAAATAAGTGTGCAAACAGGTAGTAATAAACTCTAGGTCGCATATAAATAAATATTCAACCACAAAACAGGAATTGAACAGGGTATGATATATATGAAAATGAAGAATAAAATATTGTATCAGAGTCAGTGCAGATGAATATATAATATATAATAATATATAATAAATAAATGTATTTCTGTTTACCAATATATCTTTTTATGTTCCTATAATCGTTGGAGCTGGATCTGATGGACTGGCCAAGCCAAAGTCCAGACTTGAACCCCATTGAACAGATCTGGGATTTAGTGAAATCAAAAATGTATCAGACCAAAGTCTCATCCAAAGCAAGTCTCTGGGAACAGCTACAAACTATTTGGAACTCAATAACAAAAGAGACTTTGCAAAACTACATAAAAACAATAGCAGCAAGAATGAAAATTTGATATATTACCAAGTTATTTGTGTTTTCTTGTTTTCATGACATTTGTTAAGCACTGTATATGTTTTACAAGATCAATATTGTACTCTGATTCTGATTTTGAGCACTACTTTTAAAAGCCCTAGTTTATTCTGAAATGAATGTGTTAGAGAACTCCTGCGTTACCAATAACAAACATCTATACAGACAGAACATGCTACCAATGAAAACAGGCCGTAGTTAGCATAATAGATAAAGATGAGCACATTGGGATTTGCAGAGAGTTTGTCAGAAGTTGGTGAATAAACGCTCTCCCCGAGACGTCAGGTGCAGTAAAGTCGTACAGCTGGCTCCTCCTCTCTGTTGGCCAGGCACAAGCACCAGCTCTGGCCACTGTCGCACTGGGAGCAGCTGTGACTGTGTTGAAAAAGTAACTAGTTCTAGTTTGCTTGAGCATGTAAAACTACCGTGTAATGGTACTTGTTACTTTACAAATCTAATCTGAGTCTAATCTAGCCTTAACAAAGGTTAGCAAGGTATAGCACATACTGTTGGTAAGTAGATGTGATTGTCTCTGCATGAGTCAATGTCTTTGACACATCCTGCTGCCGCTGTCAGGAGATCAGGGCGTCTGTACTGTAGCACCAGGGAATCCATCTCCGGATCTAGAAGCTTGAGCTCTTGGTCTAAACCACCAGGTCCATAAATCAAGTGTATTCAGGGCTGAACCAGGTCTGAAAACATGAATGAATGTATCAAAGTCTAGACCCCTGTGCTGAGTAGTACCACAGTTTGTGCACCACTGTCAAACACTAACCACTTTTGGACCAAAATTGATGTTAAATAGTCCACCTTTAGGACTCTTCAATTTATTTCATATATTATACTGCAACCACACATGGAACTGCATTTACTTTTCACTTTATACTTTGTCATTTTATGAATTAATTTATCTTTTCAGTTCATATCAAGCAGAGGTAGTGCAAGGACAGTTGCTGATTCCACTGACAGTAACCAGCTTGGGAGCCTTTTTTACTTTCGGGCAGGAAGACTAATCATTTGGCCTCTGAGCGCCCTCACGAAATATCACTGAGCTGAAATTACAAATGAAAACTAATTTTGTATTTCCTCACATTTGATATAAAAGTTAATACTTTAACTCACGATTAATCAAAAATAATGAATGCATTAATCATGGCATAATCACACATGTTTTGACCGAACAAACTCCAAAGAAAGTGGTGTTGGGTAAAGTAAATTTACTTGAGGCATTTGTATAAATCAGTGTTTGTCTGATAAGTCATTGGAACCTCACCATTGGACGACAAGCCACCACCCAAAAATACATTTATTATTTATATTGTAAGATTCTAGAATGTTCCACAAATGTTGTTTTCACAAGCATTAAATCAACCTAATAAGCTGGAATCGTAATAAAAAGTTATTAGTTTTGTTCAAATTAGCGTTAATCAATAATAACAAAAAGTAATAATTTCAAAAGTGTGATTGATCTGATTAAAATAATGAATCGTTTGGCAGCACTAATGTAAAGGCTTTAATTTGGATAGAAATGCAACAGCAACATTCTTTAGGCTTTCTTCTGGCTGTGTTTAGTCTAAAAACCACTTCAGTTATCTCTTACACCGCTAAATAAACACACTCGCTGAATCAATACGAGCTCCAGGAGGCCTCTGCAAATAATTAATTTTGCATGAAGCGGTGCACTCTGTATATCTTGCAGTAGTTAAAAAACAAAACACAACAATGGATGAAAAATGCAGCACTGGACTTGTGCATCCTGAATGTGCTCGGTGTCAATGCTTGTACAAATTCCTTTTCATGTTTTATTCAGGTACAGCAGCAACAAAGGAGCCCAGGTGTGTGCCTCCTCCAGTGTTGTGGGCAGAAGCGTTGCACGGAGCCCACGGACGTCATTCTGGAAATCAACAAGTTCCTGATGGGCCTGCAGTGGAGCAGAGAGAGGCAGCAGCAGCAGCAGCAGTCAGGCCGAGCCACGCAGCGAGCTGAAGACGACACCAACCGCTCCATTTCCTCCATCGAAGACGACTTCCAGACGGCGTCAGAGCACCTGGGAGACGACAGCGAGGACGATGGCTTCAGGAACGGTGGGATATTTTGCTTCTGATTGTTTAATGGTGCGCGTTATTGCGACTTCCTCACAGGACGTGTGCACATGCTGATAAACCATCAAGGCAGAAAGGACTAAAAAGAGACTTGAAATCCAAGAAATGGTTTGTGCATGACCTTCCAGATCAAAAAGCAAGGGACTACCAACAGAATGCAGAGGATTTTTAAGAGGAGCCCATATGGGTGTATATGAACAAAAATATAGTCCTTTATGTAACGATGTGAGCGTGTGCGTTTGGTAGGATTTCGTTCTGCCCACCAGTAGGGGGCGCTACAGCCTAGTATAAAAGGTCACCGCTTTGTGACATTCTTTCTCTGGCCTTTGTACTTCCACCTTGGTGTTGCGCTGGTTCTCCGCATTTTCAGTAGCAGGTATAGTTGGCGATCAGTTTTTACTTTGAATTTCACAGCATAGCCCTTATCCAAGACTCTCCTTTTAGTGCTGCCCTGGTCCGAGTGTGTCATGGTGCAACGCTGGTGCCCTCAGTGTAGATGGGTTTGTGAGTCCGATGGTCCTGTGAGGTGGGAACAGGTTAAGCCTGCCTAGCGTCCAATCCCTGTTTGCTAAGTGGTTGTTGCCCTGTTGGCCTTTATGTGTTATAACAAACATTGCATGTCATTTAGATGCTCATTGGCCTGTGGTTCGACTGGGAGCATCAGCCAAAGCCACTGCTGTCGTTCGTCCAGTGTCCTGTGTTTACACCACCGAATTCATGAAGTAACACAACTGTGGACTTTTGTGTAGGTTCTCAGTCGTACAGGAGTTGTCCATCGTAGGCAAAAATTCTTCAGTCTTCATCTGTACTCTGTAGTTGAAATGTAGGACGTTTCGATCTTACTCCAAAGATCGTCATCAGCTACTGAAGGTCTGGAGCACGAAGTGGGTTTATAAAGCTAGTGAACCAGCAGGAGGAGTCTCTAAGCCCCTCCTCCCTTTAGCATTAAGAGAGGAGGGGCTTAGAGACAACTGTGGACTGTTACTGCTGTGAATTAACTTTTTCTTTGTAGTAACAAAATATAGATCTAACCAAAAGAAACAACAACAATCTAAATTGACTCTAAATAAATTATTACTAAATAATGGAACCTTGTCCTGGTCAATGAACGTACCTACGTGTCCTTGTGTTTTGAGCTGTATGTCAAGAGCTAAAGTTAAACTACACCCGGTTACATTTACAAGTTTAAAATAATGTTTTAATCTTAATTTTAGGCTTTAAAGGTTGACAATTGAAAGACAAAAATACAATCACCAACACACAATCTATTCATCTGATGAGAATCATTTCCACTTTCAATTTACAATTCTTACATTTTACTTCTAGATAATTAAAATCACACTATGAAGAATAGACATCTCACTCCGGGTAAGGCAATAGCCTTCTTGTTATCGTTACACAAGAGTGTCTCCCATTTTGTGGTTTGAATAAAATGGGGGCAAACTCCACACTAAAAAATGTTCCCATTATTTTTAAGTTAATGTTGTTTTGTTGCCGCTCTACATAGAATATGCTGATTTCAAACTAAAATGGGGCGCAGAGCCTTAATAATACAAGAAATTGCATGACAAATACTCTTATGGAAAATCTGTACCCATTGGTCATGATTAGTAACAAACAAATAAAATTACTCCTGTGGAAACCTGCTTTTTACAGGATCAATCTGTGTTGCCATCTGGTGCCATATGACTGACATGATGAATCAAGATGCGGAAAAAATAGATAGAGCATATCCCCCGTGTCAATGTGTTGTTTTTTCTGATGTCTCAGCAGCTGATGGAGTGTGTCTGTAATCAGAGTGGACATTTCTCATTAGCTCTCGTTTGTGTGTCCACAGAGTCAGAGAGCTGTGACCTGGCTGAGAGTATGGCAGAAGTGGCACAGAAAAACTGTGCCAGACTGTGCCAAAGGGGGCTGCCAGCTCAACATCCATCGACCACTGAGGCCAAAGGGGAAGGATCCCACCAGACATGCCTTCAGACCAAGGAATCAGCCGGTCACTACGCCACCAACCTGGCAGAGTCGGTACTGCAAGACGCTTTTATCCGTCTGTCCCAAGATGAAACCACCTTTGTTCCTGAGGCAGCTGTTAGTGTTTCCCGCTCTAGTCCCGCTTCAATGTCCCCTGCCCATTCGCGAACAAGTGGACCTGCCCAACAGCGCACCTGCTCTTTCGAACTGCCAAAAATAGTCATAGTTCAAAGTCCAGACAGTTCAGAATGTGCTGGCGAATGGTCCGAGAGCCACGGCCCCAATGTGGCCGACACCGAAGAGTCTGAAACATCGGAAAATGGAACTCCTGTACATATCGCCCATCACTGCAGCGCACACGCGTCCAAACATGTAGAAGTGGCATTAGCTTGTGCCGCGAACATTATCGGAACTATCACCAGCCCTCAACTCACGGAAAAAATGGCGATAGAATCAGAAGATGACAACATGGAAGATCTGCAAGAACCCGAAGAGGAAGTTGACTATTCTGTACCGTCGGCTATGTGTGGAATGGCGCAGGTGGCAGGAGCGGTGGCGGCTGTGGAACTGGCAGAGGAGTCGAGAGAGGGCGCAGATTCCGATGCAGAGTCTATGGACGTCTACGCACCGTCAAGGGGTCTCATGACCGCAGCTGAAGCTTCGGCTGCATTCACGCTTCACTGCAGCGTTGCGCAGGGCACCAGTGTGGAAGCGTTTCGAGCCAATATTGCTGAGGTCTTGCACCGAGAGGCAGCTGAAGTTTTAACACAACCTCAGGGCTACAAGAGCGTGGCCCATTTACTCGAGACAACACATTATAAGATCGTTGACGGCATCACGTGTCCTAAAAGGTCATGCTCGGACGAACAAGAAGTAGATGATTTGATAAATGAGGTAGCCGACAGTCTTTTCAAACATGCACTCGAGAAGGCAAGGAAGAAAAAAGAATTGGAAGGAAGCGGTAAAGAGGTGCCAAGCTTCCAGCACTTTTTGCAAGAAAGTGTTAACAACTTACTGTTTGATATTCTTTGCATCACACAGAAGAAGATTAGCCATGTATCTCAGGGTGATCAAAGTGCATCCGACTCCCAAGCAGATGAAAATAATTTGTCTGATGCCATTGCCAACAAAGACGGAAAATTGCGCTTCTTAATAAATAATGTCCAGCTTGGTAATAGCGAAACCAGGGGAACACAACACAGCGCGAATAAGGTAACCATTATTTCAAAGGAGAGGCATCTATCTGAAGACAGGCATCACACCAGCCCCTCAGCGCAGAGAGAGCAGGCAATACTGAGACAAAATCTGTCCAAGTGTGCGTCGCTGCCTGCCAAGGAATTCTCAGATCACCCTTTCAGCCAGCAAGGTCCCAACAGGGATCCTCTGAGCGAGATTCCGCTTCACTGCGCCGAGAGGAGGGGGCGTCTGGGCACCAGCAGCGACAGCAGACAGTCCTCCCTAACTCCCCAGTCATCCCTCAACTCGTGCAGCTCTCTGGTCTCTCTCAAAATGGACACAGACTCCAAGACGCCAATAACGTGTTACGCCGAGGACCTGGCTTCGACGGTGGTGTCAATGGCTACAGAATTGGCTGCGATCTGTTTGGAGAATTCCACCGGGAAGCAGCCGTGGTTTTGTGGACTCAAGGGGGCGACGACAGACGGAAGCGAGGCCTATCTGATCCCGGCCTGTTGCACTGTGCTCCGGAGGAAGGACGGCCCTGGGAGCAGCGCATGCTCAAAAAAGCACCGCGCACCACGCCTGAGTGAGATCAAGAGGAAAACGGAGGAGCAGCCGGAGCTAATGGAGCGGCTGGTGAACCGGGTGGTGGATGAGACGGTGCACCCGGATGAGCCGCAGGACCCCTTCGCTCTGTTCGCTTCAGAGGTCACAGCACGCATTATGAACTGCCCAGAACTCAGCGTAGTGGACACCTCCAAAGCGGGGCAGCCACGGAGCAGGCTGCAGTGTGAGAGGTGGAGCCGGGTGAAGGCGTCCAGCTGCGAGAGTATCCCAGAAGAGGACAGCGACCCCTCGGGGACGTCTAACATGCTGGGCCTTGGGAGTCGCCTGGGTCAGAACCTCAGCAGGGGCAGCTCCATCTCTAAACAGTCGAGCTGTGAAAGTATCACGGATGAGTTCTCTCGGTTCATGGTAAACCAGATGGAGACTGAGGGCAGGGGTTTTGACCTTCTGCTGGACTACTACGCGGGTAAAAATGCTAGCAGTATTTTAGCGGCAGCGGTGCAACAAGCAGCTTCCAAGAAAAACGGTCACCTGAATGTCAGGGCCTCGTCTTGCCTGTCCAAACAGTCCAGCACGGAGAGCATCACAGAGGAGTTCTATAGGTTCATGCTGCGTGACATGGACAAAGAGAATAAAGAGTATGGTATTGCAAAAACAAAAGAATGGAGCAACAGCTTGTTCCCCCCGTCTCACCGAACCCCCTTCTGTATCCGTCAGTCCTCAGTGCCGGACCGCCGCTCCTCGGACTCACGCCTCACCGTCAACTCACCCATCAAAGCAAACTCATTTGATGGATTTGCACGCAATGTGCATGGAGACACTCTTAATATCTACCCCAGTAACTCAGTGTCCGCCACAGGGTTGTGTAAGTCCGATTCTTGCCTCTATCAGCGGGGTAAAACAGACCAGATCACGGATATGCTGATTCATGAGACCTGGTCCAGCTCCATTGAGTCCCTAATGAGAAAGAACAAGATCATTTCCGATCCGGAGGACAGTATCGAGCTCGAGGCTTCTGCAGACTATCAGCCCCATGTGCAGCAGTTTGCCAACCGCCTGGCAGCTGACATAGTAGATATTGGCAAATGCGCACTGGGGGGGCAGCAGGACACTAGCGGGGCCAGCTCACAGCCACACATGCCCGTGGGCGAGCGGAGGAGGGGGTTCAAGCAGTCACATGTGAGCTGTAGTCGTAGCAAATCCAGCCAGGAGCAGTCAGCCAATGGATTCGGCTCAAAAGACGGCAGTTCGCCTCGAGTCAGGGGGCCCAGAGATGTGCCCTTGATACACATAGAAGGGGATCAGAAAGTGGAGGAGAGCTTACCTCAGCCCAGAACGAAAGAGCCCCCAACAGAGGCCACTGCTCCCAAACGGACGGAGAGAGGGAACAGCAGCAGGTACTGCATCACTCATTCTTGTTTCTAGCAATGTATTTTTAACACAAATATCAAAGCTATTGTTAAAAATAACATGTCAAGACATAAAAATGATCTTTATATGTTTGTGAACATCAGTCACAAAACATCAGTTTGTGAAAGATGAAACCAAAAGTCTATTCTACAAAGAGAATAGTACATTTTCAAAGTACCTACTCTTCAAATGCATCTATTTTGCACAGGCAGAAGTTGCATTTCTAGCAGCAGTTGTACTGTTATAGAAGTGTAGGCAAAGATTCTTCAGTCTTCATCTGTACTCTGTAGTTGAAGTGTAGGACGTTTCGATCTTAGTCCAAAGATCGTCATCAGCTTAATAACGACTTTATCCTTGGACTAAGATCGAAACGTCCTACACTTCAACTACTGAGTACAGATGAAGACTGAAGAATCTTTGCCTATGATGGACAACTGGTGGTAATAGTTAAATGCCTTATGCCTAATTTCACAATGGAAGAAGGAAAGCTAAAAAAATAAAAAATAAAAAAGTATGATTGTGGTCCAAACTCATCCCTAACATCCCCAACCCATTTTTATCATCAAAATTCTGATTGATAAGTTTCAAAACAAGTTTCACAACTTTCAGAGAGCAACACTGTCACGGTATGTAACAAACAACTAGCTTTTGGTTCACAATAGATGACAAGGCTTTAGACACAGGAATATTTATACATTTTACAATATGCTGAAGGACAAAACTAATTTTATTCCACTACTAGTAAAAAACATCAAGGCTTTTAACGGAGTAGATGTCCTAGTCCCAGTTTCTGTACAGTTAGCAGCAGAAGTAGTAGTAGTTCAAATAGTCATTGAAGAAAGCAATAGCACTTTGCAATGTATTTTTAGCGCAAAGATCAAAGCTTTAGTTTAAAATAGTGAGTCAGATACAACAGCGATATTAATATCTGTATAAACATTAAAGCTGCCTCGGTTTGTGAACGATGAAACCATTATACTGCTTTACAAAGAGAATAATAAATTGTCAAAGCACTCTCTCCTCAGTTGAAGGCAGCACAGAAAAGAAAAGTCATCTATTTTTGGAGGTGTGCGCTTTGACAAATTATTGGCCGGGGCTGTGACTCCCCGTGTGATGTACAGTGTTTGCAGAAAAGCTTTTAGTGGCTTCATCTTTCACGCGCTGAGGGGCTGTTCACCTTACCTTGATCACACCAAACTGCAGTCACACTCCCAAGCCAAACCCTCGGGCGCTGGATGGACAAGGTCGTGCAAAGTAAATATTTTTTGAGGGAGTCAGAGCAGTCGAAGGGAGGCAGCAAAGTATTGACTGGGAATATTTACATAATACACCTGAAGGTTATGTTCAAGAATCTTTATTGCTTTATTACTTTACATCTACACAAGCTATATATTTGGTCAGAGTTTTAACCCTCCAGTTTATAAATAGGCTTTACATATGAACAAAGTGACAAGGCCAAACAGTTGGGCTGCACATGAGACAAACAATAAAATAACAATATTATTGCAATTTTCTACTAAACCAGTTCAAAACATTACATTTGATTAAATTGAAAGAAAGATAAGCAAATGATGTCTAAGTTGGAGTCAGGTGGAAGATCACAACAATATACACAACAATATACACAGCAATATACAGGTACAATATAGATATAACCTATTATTAAAATCCGAGACCAAAAACAGACATTTCATCTTGAAAGGCAAGTTATAATAATAACAATGGAATAGAGAACAACTGGCTGAACAGGTGTACGCTATGCTAACGTAGCACACGAAGCTACACATGCTAACGTAGCTACACCAAGGATAAACGACAAACTGAATAGGTGTCTGGTATATGTTAACGTAGCATATTAACAGATATTCAAATAACTATAGCATAAAGAACAGAATCTGTTTGAAAATAACAAACATGTTGCGTATTTTAATATATAAGTCGCACCTGAGTATAAGTCGTAGGACCTGCTAAACTATAGAAAAAGTGCGACTTACAGTATAGTCCGGAAAATACGGTACAGGTGTAAGCACATTTGACACCTATAACAGAATCAGAATCAGAATCAGAATGAATATAGAATGATAGAATAATAACCCTAATGCACCACCGTGTAAACTACAAAGTCCTTCATGTTCAAAATACCTGCCAATTTGACTTTTCAAAGGGCAAAGTTCATAAGGCCCGCCCCAGGATGAATGGTTACAGTGTGTTCTTGATGATGCTTTTTCTGGTTTCCATTTTAACAAAATAAGTTAATAATTGGCTGGTTTTGAATGAATAAAGTGTAATTATTTTTATTTAGAAAATGACAGGTATTCCAAAAAGTGATTCATATCATTGAATAACATCGTGTTTCAAAAGCAGAGAACTGGAAATAACAGCTTATTTAATAGTGACAGCAAAACTTTGAAGAGTAAAGAGTTATGCCTGCACTCAGCGTTCACGTAGGCAAAGGACCAGGGACCGGCCCAAACTACCAATCATGGCCCAAAGTAAAGCATTTCAAATGTCAGTGTTATACAGTTGAGTCCAAAAGTTTACATGCCCTGCAGAATGTCAGAATATGAATAATAACAACACAAAAACCTTTACTTCACTCATGGTTAGTGGTTGCGTGAAGCCATTTATTGTCAAAAAACCTGTTTGTTTACACTTTTCAACTAGAAACTAGGCAAATGTCCCTGATCAAAAGAGAGTCAGAGAGTCCTGTATTTCACCTGAAGTGAGTTTTTCTTTGCTCCTGAACAATTTCTCTGGCAGTTGTTGAAGGTCATGTAAAGGTTAGATCAGGGACATTTGAGTAGTTTCCGTTTCTTTATGATTTCAAAAGAGTAAACTCAGTTCTTTGACAATAAATGGCTTCGCACAACCGCTAACCATGAGGGAAAAACATATTTTTATGTTATCATTCATATTCTATTAAAAATGTCCAAAAGATTAAAAGGATATGTAAACCTAAAAGAGTATGTCAACTTTTGGCCACAACAGGGGTTTGGAGGGGGAATTTTTGCAGGAATTTAGGCAACTTCAGTATTTTTTATGTGGGAGAATGTTCTATAGAAGAACATGGCTGAGTTAATTCAAGCCCTTTTAGTCATTTATGCTATTTAAGAGAGTTTATGTTGATTTTGAGTAGTATTGGACTGTCTTGGAGTAATATTGGCAATGGAACAAGCAGTATAACTTAAGCTGCCCACACACTACAGGATTTTAAATCTTTTGAGACTAAAGATCTGTGCACAGACCACACAAACTTAAGGACAGACATGAGGACACACACACACACATGAGGAGTCCCACCACAGATCATGCCATGAGAGAAAGTTTTTATTGAGCCACGCCTCCTCAGACTAAAAATCTGGCTAAAAATCCTCTAGTGTGTGTCCTGCTTTACACTTAATATAAGAAAGGAAGAAAAAAATAATAATAATACTTGTTCCCCTGGCTAACTTAATTTGCAATAGGCTCATAATCCGTGTAAATCAAATCATTTCATTTTCTGAGACAGTATTTTGAAGAGTTTTGCCCCCGGGCCTGATGCCGCCTGCCACTGACTTAGACCATTATAACAACTGCAATGCCCATAGAGACAGCCATATACAGCACAAAAAGCATAAGCCTTGAAAATGCCACATTAAGCCTCTAAACCACATTTTGTAACTTACTTTTACGAGGCCATTAAAGGACTATTTCAGGAGGGTCAGTGCGGCTCCAGGCCACTGTCCTATTATCTTAGCACTTAAGACGCTGGAACAGGCAGCTGAACAATGGCCGAGCGTGGCCAAACGACTTCACCAGACTCATCAAAACGGCAAACTCCAGAAGTGAGATAACGGCGCGTGAACGGCCTCACAGCGCCGTCCCCCGGGAGCCGTGCGGTGGATAGGTCTGCGCAATTAAAAGCGGGAACTTCTGCGTCGGCTGTAAGAGTCTGATGAAGCTGCATGAAGTGTTGGAAAGTGCAGGTTGTTGAGTTGTTTTGAATCTGGACAAAAATTTAACACCACTTTAACACCACTTAAAGAAAGACAGGAATGACTTAAAGAGTCAGGGATACCGTAATGGTGCACTGCAAAAAGTGATCTATGGGTAAAATGTTCTTAAGTAGAATTGTTTGCCAGTGGAGCAAGTTCATTGGCACTTAAAATAAAAATAAAATGTGTTTTCTCTTTTAAATGCAAAACCTCAGGATCAGGCAGGATCTTTACTCCACATTCAGAATAACTCTCAAATATTCTTAATACCAGTCATTTAAACTTATCAAGATATCACTTTTTGCAGTGTGTGATATTAGTGGAGCTTTACCAGCTTAAACTATGTGTAATTTACAATGACAGTGGTAGCTTTCAGCAGTAGCCCACAAACCTCACTGCAGAGAAGCAGTGGTAGCAGTTGTACTAGTATTTGAAGAGGCAATTTTAAGGACCTTCATTTGAGATTCTTTCCAGTCAATTTTTTTATTTTTTTTGTTTATTTCCTCCCTTTAATATCTTACTTTTAATATCAAAGTATAAAACTGACCAAACCCACCCTCTGCAGTGTTTATTGTATTACATGTTGTCGACTTGCATCTCAGATTATGCCCCGAAATCAACAAATCAGCACCACCGTGTTTCCCACGTTTATCCATTCACAAATAGTGACATGACTGGTCCACGGACAAAGACTCTGTAATCCAGATGTGGTCATTTCCTTTGTGGAAGACGGCAGCTGTTAAAGTCCGTGGAGATGTACATTACAAAACTTTAGGGCCCATTTTGTTATTATTGTGTTATTATTACACTATTGCAACATCTCCACTCGTGTGAGAGTAGTAGCAGCAGTAGTGGTGGTAGCAGTGGTTCTTGTAATAGTCATGTAGTAGTGATAGTATGTAGAAGGATAGTAGTAGATCATGTACTATGTTTTATTTTGTCAGGAGTTATGATTTTTTTTTAAATAACCAAAATGCCACTGTTCATTATAAAAGCTACCAAAACAGAAGGTGTTTTGTCACTGGTAAAGGGGTTCGTGTTTTACGGCCCCCTGGTGGCACAGGCTTGTAATACAAGAGTAAGCCATTATTATTTATCAGGCTACAGTCCTGAGGGGCTTTGACTCATTTTAAAATGTCAGTCAAATGTGCTGAATTATCACAGTGCTAATTATTATTATCAATTTATAGAAAAATAGTTTTGACAATAGTCCTACTTTCCTCTGTACATAATATGCTGCCCGTGACCCGATATCGTAGGTGAATTTCGGCCCACGACCCAAATGAGTTTGACACCCCTGGACTATAGAGAGTTCATTCTTAAAAGTCTTTGGACTTGGTTCCATTTGTTTCACTCTTGATAGGTCATTGTTTTTAGAACTAAACAGTCATGCGACCTTGTTTCATAGCGACTTGAGCTGTAGTTTAGTTCAGATAAAAGATACTTAGGAAGCCTTCCAACAAGTCCCTTATAAATAAATAAAATACAGTGTTGCTCTCTTCAATCTGATAAAGAAGACCAGCCAACTTTGTCACACAGTCACCAGTTATGAAATGGCAGAATGATAAAGTGCCTCATTAAGATTGTTTTTGGACATACATTATATTTACTTTAGGTTACGTTACGGTTAGATCTTTTCATTTTGACTCATCTTTCCGTGTAGTTTGTCATGTAAATGGCTCAGTTTGACTTTGGAGGGCATCTGCCTGTCCTTATGTGAGCTCCGACTCCATCACAGTGTGAGTGGAATAAGTCTGATTTCTCTGCGGACGTGTCGAGGCTGGCAGCTCTCAGTCACTTCATTAGGACTTCATTTAATCGCTTCCTCAGAACACAACGGGAAAAAGAGCGCACACTGGTAGCAGGCGAATGAGAGGCAATAATGTGAAGTGGAGGGAAGATTGTGTCTGTAATATACAGCAAAACTTTCAAATTGATCTCACTCAATTTGCTTTTTTTTCCTATTCACCTGCAGTGTTTCTGTTTGGCTCTGTTTTAGGATCGTTCCAGTAAAAAAAACAGTATTTCAATCTTTCACAAAGGCTGTCGTCTGTATTCTGTAGTTTTAGTGTTGATCAATAAGCTTCATCACACTCCAACATGTCCAACACACTAGCTTATTAACCTGTGCTTGCCATGGAGAACTCCTGTATGACTGAGAGCTCACACAAACATGTCCTCTCAATAGTATTTTCCTGTTTACGATATATGTGGCCCGAAATGAGTTCGACACTCTTGGTTTAAAAGGTTGTTACTCTAAATGTTGTAGTTCAGAGGAAAAGTGATGAAATCACTGCACACTGCACTCTTTCAGAGTCTGAACACTGTGGACCGTCAGCTGCAGCTCAACTACATGTATCTAATGAGAATCACATTTTCATGTCACTATGTCTACCTCAGTACCTCAGTACTGCTTTCCAATACTCCTCTGGTAACAAATACACAGTGATGTTCTGGCAGTCTGTGACAGTGGCTGTGCTCTCCTCAGCAGTGACAGAGACAGGACAGCGGTGGGGAAGCGGGACAGGCGTTCTCTGAGTGCGAGCAGTGAGGAGAGCATGGGCAGCTGGTCCCACATGAGCCCGGAGGAAGAGCCCCCCGAGGAGAGCAGTAGTTTTATCCAACTGAGCGAGGGGTCCGTAAGCATTGCTCCTGCTCTCCCCTGTAACATCAGGCTCATGCTAATGGTGCCCACGCCAGCACCATCTCCCGCTAACAGTGTCCCGTGCTAGTGCCAACTTACCCCCCGCCGCTGCTGCCTTTTCATGCTGTGGTGCTGTGTGCACAGCCCCTCTCTCCATAGCCTGCATATATAGGATCAGAAGTGTCCTAACCCTCACATGCTTTCTGTAGAGGGATCTCACAAAGCTCCTGCGTGAAAACATCAAAGGCTCCGGCTCCAAACATTGGCTGCACCATTCTCTGCTTCATCAACAGCCTGGCCATACAGCTGTATGGTTGTGATATGTCAAAGTAGGTTTGTCCAAGGCTCTCTTAAAGGTGCAGTGTGTAGTGTTCAGCGACACAAAAAGGTGTGTAATAATCACAGATGTTGAGTCCTGTATTTTGTTGTTACACAATAATCACAGTCACATTTCTATCTAATGATCAGCTGTTATTATGTGTCACATGACTCACTTAATGAACTGTGACACTATACACATCACTGTATGGAAGACTTGAGACACTGAAATGTCTCATCACAATTCAGCTGATGCCCTCACACTCTGTGGTGCTGAGCTGCTGTAGCCACAGCTGCCCTGGGGCAGACTTACAAGCATGTGGCAGCATCACATAGTGGAGGTTCTCAACTGGTGGTCTCGGGACCCACCATCACAATAGAATGACAAGACGTGAAATAAGATAATGTAATTTAATTATAGGCAAAGATTCTTCAGTCTTCATCTGTACTCTGTAGTTGAAGTGTAGGATGTTTCGTCAGCACTGAGCATACTGGCCACTCGTGGGTCTTTTATGAAGAACCAGTGGGAGGAGTTTACTTGTAGGAGGAGTTAACCTGTAAGACCAACCTCTCTTAGTCCTAAAGAATGGATAAAAACTACCTTAACCTATTCACACCTCATCACTGCTTGTTGCCTTCCTATTGCCTGACCCTGGGCTTTGTTCTAAGGCTGTTGGCACCTTTCTATAGCCCTTAGAACCAAGCGCAGGGTAAGGCAATAGGAAGGAAATGAGCAGTGATCTTTGGATAAAGAATGAAACGCCCTACACTTCAACTACAGAGCACAGATGCAGAATCTTTACTTACGATGGACAACTCCTGTACGACTGAGAACTTACACAGTAATTTAATAATGTAAAGGCTGGCAACCCACTGAAAAACGTTGAGAACCACTGATATATAGTTAACACAACAGAGTTGACATATTCCTTGATGGTGAAGGATTTTAGAGAACAAAGCTCATGTTTTCAGCATGTACACACAATAGTTTATCATATTTATAAAGCTACTTAGAGTTTTCTGAACTTGGAAGTCTGTAAATAAAGTATAATAGAAATGCACCCTACTTTATTCCAAGTCACTGGTGTCTACGGAGTCCTGGAAGTGACATGAGAGAAGATGATTTTGATTTGTGGGGAGTCGTTCAAGTTCATAAGTTGTTCCCTTGAGATACGTGTTTTTTTATCCCCACAGATTAAAATGATTTCATCTCATGCCACTTCCAGGACTCCTTAGCTTACTCCCCACCTTTTGAACCTACATATTGCACCTTTAAATCCCCTGCCGCGAGACCTACTTAACATGAGTGTGCAGTGGTGGATCCTTGTGAAAGCATGCTCCGTCCGTGTTGCTGATACGCAGCGTGTATAGCCACCTCATCTTCTCCCCACAGCGTGACGGTGGGAGCTCCTCATCCTCCTCAGACTTTGCTGCTGGATGTCACTCGCCTCTCGCTCTCCCGCCTCAGGCCCCAAGTCTCCCAGCTTCTGTAACCCAACCACCCAACCACCCAACCACCCAACCACCCACCCCCCGCTCATGAATGACGATCCAAATGACGCGACCCATTGTTCTATTTCAGGAACGGGACGAGCAGTGCCTCTAGTCTAGGCCTGACAGACTTGGAGGCGTTTTCCGATATTGCCTCTCAAAGCACAGTAATCAGGTAACTGTCGTAGGAATGTGATGAACCCCCCCCCCTTTTTCTCACTCTGGTGTCTATGATAATGTATCTCACGGCTGGAAGTCTGCCCCTAGCGTCATGCTTTGTCTCATGTTCCCTGTCTGAAAGCAGCAGGTGGTGGTTATGACAGTCATGCGGAGCACCAGCTAATTTGGTGCTAATGCTAATGCTAATGCGTCAGGAGCGAGGTCTTGTGTGGCTTTTTGATAACGTGGAGTCTTTTTGTGCGTTCGCAGTGAGGACACGGAGAAGGCCGCGGTAACGAGGGGGGCGGTCTCTGGTAAGTGCCTGGTTTGGCTGGTCGACGGTGAGGCTCCTGCCCCAAAGCTCACACACACAGACATGACATCACACCAAACTGAACTGTGCTGCTTCTGTAATGATAAATGACCTTAACCTCTTAAGCCCGTGGCTTTGGTTTATCCTCTGGAAGGCTTTTAAAATGTCTAAAATGTTCATATTGCTCAGTGTTGGGGAGTAACTAAATACATGTATTTATAAAATACAAATACTCATTTAAGGGTATTTCGAATACGGTTACTTTTCAAATACCATAGGAATACAGGAGAGAGGAAGGAGAGAGAGAGGAAGGAGAGAGGTAGTGAGAGGGGGGAAGGAGAGAGACAGAGATGGGGGAAGGAGAGAGAGAGAGAGGAAGAAAAGAGGGAGAGAGGAAGGAGAGAGAAAAAGAAGAGCGAGAGAGAGAGAAAGAAGAAACAGAGAGAGAGGGAGAGAGAGAAAGAAAGAAGAGACAGTGTTGCTACATGTTTTACACATT
>OMNZ01062032.1:2605-14648 GCA_900303255.1 Lesueurigobius sanzi | reverse complement strand
TTAATAAATACATAAAATAGAGGTGCCCAAAGCATATTAGCTTTACAAACTACAACAGTATATTCATCGCTCCTCCATGGCAGTAATATAAAGACATTTAATTATGGTCCTATGGTATGTGCTGTAAATGCTGTATCTGCAGTAAATATCCCCGGGCACATCTGGGTTTGTTGCCGTAGGAGTCCTGGTGATAACATAACACAACATCTGGCTTCTCTTGGTCATATTGGAACTTGACGTGGCCGAGATCACAAGTTTTGACCGTTTACTCATTTTTTTAGTCCCAGAGACGACATTTGTCCACTATAACACTGAAAAAGCCATCAAAGCGTAGACAATTTTCTAAATCCACGATATCAGTACTGCAACCGAGCACGGGGAGAACAGGACAAACCCACGTGTAGTTTTGTTTGTATCCGCGGACCGAAATCTCGCAAATTCTCGCACTTCCACTTTCCAGCCCTATTTCAAACTGTCACTGAAGTTCTGTCATGGATGGCTCCCTCTCTCCCTTTGTCTCGCCCTCCCCCTGTGTGTCTGTGTTTGTTCCATGGGCGGGGCCTCTGCAGAGCTCACAGCAATCTCCAATCAACCTCAGTATAAGAAGAGCAGCTCTCCAGCCACTCCTGGCCAGTTTGCTTGTCTTTACTACACCAGTTAGTTTCTAGTTCTTGGCTCAATGCTGGTTTTTAGATTTGTTGAAGTTTTGTGCTGACTTTTTGTCCAGTTCCTGGCTGCCTCCTTGCCTGCTCCATGGTCTGCTCAACCTGCCTTCTTGTAGCGTTTATACCATTGTGTTTGTAAATAAATCCACCTCACTGTGTTCTGCTTTTGGGTCACCTTGATTTAAATCGTGGCAAGTTCACGTGTTGAAAGGCACAACGAAAACATCTACAGATTTGAGTCATAGTTTTACTCTCAATAACTACTTTTAAGTTTGTTTTAGTCTAATTGTAGTCATCAAAAATATAAGCCTTACTGATTATGACAACATACTGTATTTCAGTCGATGTAATGAGCACCATGTTGTTTGTTCGTTATTCCTCATGGCGTCCTACCTGTGCGTCCACCTTCATAAGCTCCGCCCCCGCGTCCACCAGGTATCCACAGATGGTTCGCTGACTCAGGGACGCGGCTCGGTGCAGGGCCGTCTCTCCTCTAGAGTGCCAAAGGGGCGAGTGAGGGGGGCCCCCGGGACAGACAAAAACATTCAAGTGAATTAACTACACACTGGATTTGTGCTGTTCTGGTAATCTCTGGCGTTACTAAACACAAGCAAACAAATAAATAAATAAATATGAACATGAGAAGCATCACATCCTCAGTAGAGTGCACCCCCATGAGTCCGCTCCCCCCTCTTATCCCTATTCTCTTTAATATACAGCCCTTTGATGGTCAGAACTTATGGAATACATGAGGAGGGGCGCAGCCGGGATCTGATCAGAGATACTCACAGATCCTCAGCCACATGAGCCAAACCTGCTGTGGGTCTGGATTCACAAATGGCAATTTCATGTGCAAAAGTACAAGTACGTTAAATAAAACGCTATGTATAAAATGTTCTTTAATCATGTATATTTATTACTGTTGCTATCACTGGACCTTGAGAACATGGAATAGAAGCGAGCGCTGATATTGTTTTCTCTGTGGATGTTTTGGCGAATGGGAGGCAACAGCTGATGTGTAGCTCAGTTTATTTAAGACACAGATCTGTTACAGTGAAAGGGAAGCACAGCTCTGTTGGTGAACAATGTTTTTGCCCATCATAGAACCATGATGTAACCGATCACGTAATAACAGTTTGCCAATAATGTAATGTTATTGCATTATTCGCCTCTCCAGCTGGAGATGGTTGATAATGTCCTAAATACAGCCAATAATGTAATAATAAACTAAAACTGACTGTTTCTCTTAAAGTGATGGAAGTCTGGAAGTCTAAATGTAATAGACATTTTATAAAATGTGCAGAATCAACCACTTGGACTCGAATTTTATGTAAAGTTGCTAATAATATTCATTATTAAATTTTTGTAAAGTCCCTCCTCCTCTGACCTCAGCAGCTAATCAGATCCCTGGAGGCTGTCGCTTTGACCAATGACAAGAACCTTCCCTGAGCTGGCTTGCAATCATTTGTGATTTGAAAACAGGCGACCAATCAGGAAGGGAGGGGGAGGAGCTAGACCTGTAATTTATCAAAATAGTGCCCCTCTTTCTCTTACTTTTGATAGCTTCCAGACAATCACTTTAATAATAATATGGTTACGGCCGTTTTACCAGTTTGTTCCAATAGCTTTGGATGGTAAAGATTTCAATCATTTTACTTGTCCACTGGCCTGAACAGAACAGATTAGCTGCCATTGTCCTTTGCAAAGATACTATTCTCTGTGTCTATAGCTGATCATCAGGGGAATGTAGTATCACTGAATGTGTGTTTATGTTTTCAGTTTTGACTGTCACCTAGCAGCATACAGTACAATCTTGCTTTAAAAAACCATCCTCGTACTTACAATAGTGTGTCTGCCACATCCAGCAGGCCTGGTGCTGAAGACACAATTATCAGATTAGATTATTTTGACTCAAGGAGACATTACAATCATCATTCTTTTCCATTTAAACTTGATTACCATTTTTCACAACGTAGCTGGCCATCTCTTTACTGCCTGTGCTGACGGCATGGTGCAAAATACTGCATCCTGATTGGTCCAGGGCAGTGAGGTCCGCCCCTTTTGAGTGCAATTCTTCCAGCTAAAAGTCAATCATCTTTAGGAAACAACTTATGCATTCCATTTGATGTGTTAATGTCACTCACCTTTTTCAAATCCATGTTCTTTACACATTCAAATAATTCTGCAAAACATAGAAAAAAAGAGTATTATGTATTATACTACTACTATTCCCCTCCTTGAGCCACCACCTTATGAAACCTAGGAGCTCTGTTGTCTGGGACCTTATGCCCATGGTAGGGTCTCCCATAGCAAACAAGTCCTAGGTTCAGGTCAGACAAAGAGCGGTTCAGAAGCCCCTAATGATGAGAGACCATCAAGGACACATCGCCCAGAGGTGAAGGAGCGTCATGAGGCCGTCCTCCTATGAATCCACCACCTGCAGGAGGAGCCATAAGGGACTGGTGCAATGTGATCCGGGGAGCTTGGACTGCTGTCCCCGTGACCCAGCAACGGATAAGCGGAAGAAGATGGATGGATGGACTACTACTATTAAATTACTATTACAATGTACAATATTGTAATGCAGCCCTTCTCAAACTCAAGCAGGTCATGGCCGCCTTTATCCATCCAGCAACTTACAGGGCCCCCCAGTAATTTGAAATCACAATTTTTAAAGAATCTGTCATGTTTTCCGCATTAATTTCACTAAAATTTACATAGAAATTGCAATTATATAGTAACTACATTGTTAAATATATATGTTAATAGGCCATATTTGTTAAAAAAGAGAATCCATCTATGAATCGCAATGGTAGACTTAGGTTTAAGTTTAAGACTTAGGTTAAGATCCAGTCTACAACAACATACCGAGACAGAAACCAGTTTGCAAACCGTCTCAGTGTCATGCTAATGAGCCTGGAGTTCATTAAAACTGAACTTCTTTTTATGTGAATCATGTGTCAACCTTTGAAGGCCCCTCTGCAGTGCCTCCGAGGACCCCACTGTTGTAATGGAAGCTAAAGATCCACCAAACACTGTAAATACTGTATGGTTTCTCTGTTTAGATCTCTGTGTGTAGTCCTGTGAGCCGACTCTTGTTGTGATATTGGGCAATTCAGAAATAAATTGATTTGATTGACAGATGCTAAATGCTAAATATTACATCACATCTTGCAAAACCTCCAGCGCTGAGGACAGATTGAATAACAATTCTCCTGTACGCGCCCAACTGTGACTGATTTATGAAAATTTCGCTCGGTGAATAGCATTTGACAAGGCCCTCCAGGGATCTTCTCCTACACATTTCCTCAGAATATATTTTATCAATTCTCAATATGGAAAAGTAGCGTATAATTTGACTTCTTATGCTTTTATTCAGCTGCCCCATGAAAAAAGAATGAATTGGTGCGATGTAATAATGACTGATTATTGCAAGAGTAATGATGGTAATCTATAAAATTGCATTTCATTTCATAATTAGAATAATTCATAGTCCATTGAAATAGCCTTTGTTTTTTTGGAGTCGAGTGGTTAAATATGGGCCAATTGAACGCTTGTAGAGCAAATTTGGAGATGCCAACAGGAGCAATGTCACAGAATCCTAATCACGCCTGCAAGCAATGGTAACAGATGTAGTGAAAACATTACTCGTACGTTATGTGGAGTGGTAATACTTTAGAGCAGTCATTCCCAAAGTCCAGAGTGAGTGTTGAGGCAGCCTTATTGATGCGCAGATTGCTTAGGGGCCCCCAATATTATAAATTTGCTCAATTAAAAAAGAATCAGTATTGTTTTACAGCTTAAAACCACAGGCAAAATAATAATGATTGACTTTAGCAGAAAATGCTGATTTAAAGCTGTACAGTTTAACAAATACAGTCTGTCCTTTCAGACTCAATCATTTCCAATTTGCTTGTGTTGTCGGGTTGACAAGCTTTAGGAGGCACCCATTAACTCACTTTGGGGCCGAGGGACTACAGGTGGAAATGAATAATAATAATGCATTATGGGGCTCCCAGGGGGCAGATAAGAGTTGGTGACCAATGCAATAGATTCAGGCCCCGTCCACACCAAGACAAAACGCGTATAATTTCAAAAACGCTCTGGGCCCGTTCAGTAAATGTGTGCATCCACATGGAACTACTCAGGTGTTTGGAAACGCTGTAGTACAGCTCCAGGCCTGTATGTGGCGCTGTGACACCACTACAGGACGCCTCCCAAAGCAAAACAACACTGTAGACAACCAATGCGCAGTAGACATTTCCTAATGTAAACAGACTCATCACGGTGAAATTAAACTATTCTGTGGATATTTTTTTTTATTTACAGAAGAAACAAAGAGGTGGATTTATGTTTGAGATTTAAAGGACGAGAGCAGAAATACTGTCAGTGAACGGACTGTAGCTGTCAGGACAAAAACACAGACAGAGGGGCTTTTCTCCGTGTGTCAGCTGTGCCTCGCGGTGAAGTACAGAAGTATCACGGTCAGGACAGCGCTGGATTGGGTTGATAAAGCCATTATAAGGTCAGTAGATTATGCAAAACATACACAACGCTGGCGCTGTGATGTCATCGTTTTAGGAAAGCTGCGGAGAGACAGTAACAAGGGAGCCGCGAAAACAGCGTTTTGTAATCTTTCCACCCTGAGACGTGGTTTCAGACTTTATCGT
Organism: Lesueurigobius sanzi; assembly: GCA_900303255.1. Lineage (NCBI taxonomy): Eukaryota > Metazoa > Chordata > Actinopteri > Gobiiformes > Gobiidae > Lesueurigobius > Lesueurigobius sanzi. Next base: position 9,313 of record OMNZ01062032.1, on the reverse strand, counting down.
TTACACATCCCCAAAACGCCGGCTTCGTGTGGATGATACGCCGGTTTGATATAATACTTTTGCGTTTAGGCCTGACCTCGTCTTCATGTGGACGGGGCCTCACTCTTGCCGCATTATTCTGAATTTAACAATGATCACTGGTGACATTTTACCAAATCTGCAAAGGACACTGAAAGGACACAAAGGACAGTATTTTCCTGATGTAGAGGGTTTATTTAGTTTTCCGATAATATTATAACACGTTTCTGGCGCTATACTTAGTACAAGTAAATGCCCTCGAAACGATCAACAACACATAGTTATCAAATAATGGAATCAATAGCGAATATACCTCGAATTTCTTATAATATTCACAAATCAGTAACCATAATGCAACGCGTCAACGTGAAATTACGTGAAAAAAACATCAACATGGTGGAATCTGCGAAACGGCTTATGGTCAGTGGTTGCATGTTATTTATTGTCAAACACATTTTACATTTGTTTGTTTACACTTTTCAACTAGAAACTAGCCAAATGTCTCAATGTCAATCAAAAGTTTACATATTGTGCATCTTGAAACAAAGATGCACAATATTTTTTTCAGAGTCCAATTTTGTCAGAGAGTCCTGTATTTCAGCTGAAGTGAGTTTTTCTTTGCTCCTGAACAATTTTCCTGGCAGTTGTTGAAGGTCATGTAAACGATAGATCAGGGACATTTGACTAGTTTCTGTTTCATTATGATTTCAAAAGTGTAAACTCAGTTCTTTGACAATAAATGGCTTCACATAACCACTAACCATGAGTGGGGAAAAAGATTTTTGTGTCATCATTCATATTGTATGTAAAATGGCCAAAAGAGTAAAAGGGAATGTAAACTTATGAGCACAATTATGTACTGTGCAAATGTTGATCCAAAGGTAGAGGTTGTCGTAGTTGAGATTTAGAAAACTTCATCAATCAGTCGCAAACCTCAGAGAATTTCTAAACAGACAAGTTCCAAAACTCAGAAGTCGACAGTAATCAAATAATTTGTGCAAATTGCATGGTAAAAGATGCAAATATTTTAGAAAAAAAAAAGTCATCGACTCTCAGAGATAACAGTCTAATTACAGAGGAACAAAATAGTTTCCGTGAAGGCACTTAGAGTCGGCAAACTGACCACATTTAACCTTCTACTTCAGTTTCAGTGCTTTACCTGTTAATTGTCTGCTTTTCCAGACTAAAAGTGCCATGATAAATACAACTAACTTTGACAACGTGAACTTATTTGCATTAATAACTCATATGTTTCTCCCCATAGCCTTCCATACATCTTTTATTATAACCTATGGCGATTCACTTACAAACTTGACAGAATAATTTAGCTGGGTCAGACTTTAGTGGCGCCCCTGATGATTCGAAACTCACACACAGCATTTTGAAAAACATGAAGTAGGAAACACACTTTAGGCGAAAAGGAAGGAAGTATTGAAGTATCGGAGTACTGCATAGGAGAAATTTCTGGTGTTGTACAGTAATTATTCAAATATTTGCTCTTGAACTCTTTTTGTCGGTTAATCCTGCTTAGCTGGTTGGGCTTTGGACGGGCCACTTTGGGAGATACTTCTACTGGGTATCCTTTGTTACCACAGACTGGCATTATCTGCTCTGACCAGTGAGTGGCATACTAAATAAGCCACTTCTGTATGGAGAAACCAAACATGTTTACTCAATTCCAAAGTCCGCGTTAAATCCATCTCAACAAGTACGGTGCCTGTACATACAGTTGTGCTCATAAGTTTACATATGAGGCAGATTTTTTTGGCCATTTGAGAATATGAATGAAAACACACAAATCTCTGTTTGCTCTTTGTAGATAATAATGACAACAGAAACTACCAAAATGACCCTGATCAAAAGTTTACATGCTCCAGATTTCCAAGCGGCAGACGGCAAAGATGGAAAAGCTCAACTTTTTGACCGAGACGCGGCAACCAATCAGAGAGGCTCGCTCTAGTGATTGGTTGAGCGTGATGAATGAAGGCAGGAAGAAGCAGGAAGCAGCAGGAAAACAAGAGAGAAGCAGCTATCGTCGCAAGTCCCTCCACATAACATAACATTTACAGTGTTTACATCCTGTCTATGCTCTCATGTGAATCATACTGCCATTTTAGCCCACTGTGGGTTAAAAACTGCCCTGAGATTAGGGAAATAAATTGCTGTGACTCTGGTGCGCTGTCTGCATGCTGTCGGCACCCCCCTCCCCCCTTCCTCCCACCTGTGATCAGCGGAGGAATACTGTACTCTCTCTCTGTGTCTATATAAAGAGGAAAAAAGTGCGGGGACAGGGCATAGGGCCGAGGAGCAGGGGACAACAGGGTCGATACAATTAAGTTCCCAGGCATCGACGAATTCTTAAACCAATTCACTGGTGTGGCATAATTCTAATACTTATACCTACAAATGCGAGTCACTGCTGTTTACTGCGTGTGGCTAATGTTAGCACTCAGTGTACCTTAAATACTGGCTTTTGAGGCTTGGCTGAAATCGAAAACTGGAAATCACAGAGAAAGTGTTCATGCTATCTGCTAGTGCCTTTATTTAGACATTAGAGTAGAAGAATGGTTTTGTATAATTTGTTTCTTGCTTTTGGGGTCTTGTATTGTCTAATTACAGGCTACGCTGCTGTTTTTATGCACCTCGGATTGGTTATGTTATCAGATTGTTTCTCAGTATCAGCAGGTTTGGTATGAGAATGGGAATGGTGTTGGAACACTACCCCACACGGACTGGGAATCCACCTCTGAACTAAGTTAGGGTGAGACCATAGAGATATTTAACAGGGGATGGACTGTGCGCAAATTCCTAAAATGGGCAAAAAGGCGGGAAGCTCCACCCTTGCGGCAGAGCGTCTGCGAGCCTCTGTAGTTCTCCAGATCCTGTCAATCAAAGCTGGCTGAGCAAATAAAAAAATATATATACAAAAAACAGCGTGGTTAAAAATATAATACACCCCTTAGTGTCCTCCAAGTCTTTGGAGCCAGGATTTTATGCTGGTTTTGAATTCCACATTATAAAATTCTTTCTGGAGTCACTTTGTTACACTGCTACAAATATTAAAAGACGTTTTTGGGCCAACAATACTCACAATTTAATTTAGTAAACAAAAACGGAGCACCCTCAATTTATTTTCTGCCTCAGGACTATAATCTGGCATTTTACAACCTGTATACCATTGTATATTAAGACTGCTGTCCTGATTAAAAAAAAACAAAAAAACTATGCACATTCCACAAAGAAAATACCGTCCAAGAACCAAGCCCAGAATCCTTTTACAGTGAGACCAGAGCACTAGCCACTGCACCACCATACGGTATCTAACTACTTTCCAATGTCCATCAATTCCAAAGTGATCCGAACCCAGGACTACCATGTCCCCTTGTTGTCTCCCCTAAGCCTCTCAGTACATTAGACTTTCTGGGGATGTTTTCTGAGGGGAAACACCTCATTGACCCGATTGGCTCCACAACGCCTCAGAGGAAATTGCATCTTCACAATACAACAAATAGTCTTGCTCTTTCAACCTCCCATTCTGCTTTCATGTGGGCTCTCCTACAGCAGAACTACCATGTCGATGTTCCACAGTCATGTACTGTATCTGTGCATGGGAGTGGAAAAATGAGAACACTGGCTTATGACCCCATGTGATGAAAAAATGTGCAGCATGCAATACTTCCATAGCATGAGAATGCCTTTGACAAATATTGCACATCGGAATCAGGAATTACAGCAAAGAACCAGGCAATGTTGAAGCAAGACTGTGTGGATGAAGCAAAAGACTATTCCAGGTATGTTTCCCTCTTCTAATGTACAGTGCAGACGCATTACAAACATAATGATAACCCAAATTATTCTATTATTTTGATCACAACCACATCAGACAGTGCAGTCCGGGCTATGGCTGGTGTTACTCCTATTCACAGAAATGCAGATGAATTTGACCTCAATACTGGCTCCCCCCCTCCCCTCTCTCTCCACCCCTAATCCAGTTACTGTGGTGCTTGTATGGGGTGGTGGGGGGTGGGGGAGTTTGCCCATTGGGTTTGGGCTTCTGAGGCTGCAACAGAGGAGAGAAGAAGAGAAAACAACACCACAAAAGCCAGCATGGACGGCTCCATGTTCGCTGCAAAATAGACTGTCGCTCGGGGTAGGAATTAGAACATAGATTAAAAATAGCTATACATACTGGCGCGTGTCAGAGATGTAACGCTACCTTTTTGCGTCTCCACATGCATCTCGCCGCTCTCCTCGCCCCCCTTGGCGTCTTTGTGCCTACACAAAAACACAGGATTAGATGTGTAGTCTGAATTTGCCACAAAATCACAAACATGTTAATCAAAGGCAAAAAAAAAAAAACATTTATAGACTTAAAATTTGTGATCTTCTGACTTTTTTTTTAGATGCTTTGGAATGTATTTCCCTTGGAATTGACATATATGGGGATGGATGTTCATAGACTAATGTACCAGTGATGCCAAACATGCTCCTAATTATCTGATTGACATCAACAATGTTATTTTTGCAGGGGGGTTTCAAAATAAAACATTTGGAAAGAAGACGTACTTCATGTAAACCTCACATTCAACTAACTGTAGACAAAAAAGGTGAGCAACATCTCCATGAATACAAGCTGGTAGTGTCTCGCTCCCAGCAAAGATGGTCAGGTTTCTTCTAAATCAGACAAATAGTTTAGCGACGTGTTATATGTGATTGATTTACCATAACATGTTTCGTTGGCCAATCCTGCCATGTTTTTCAGAAGTGTCACGTGATATTAGGTGTGTCGTCTTAGATCAGCTGTTGTTCTTAGGCGTGAACTGCCTGACTGGTCTATCAGGCTGGTGGTTGGTGGTAATTGAAGAGTGTATCCCATGTGCAGGACAGTTGGAAAGCTCCTTCATCTCTGTTCATTGTAGCCTTGCTTCCTGATCTCAATTGCCTCTTTGATCCAATGTTAGGGCTGTGCAATTAATCGAAATTCGATTACGATTACTACACTGCACGTGAAAAAGTGTCATAAGCTAGCATTTTCCAAAACTGCTAACTTTGCACTTTGACAGTGCACCACGATGATGTCATTATCAGCGGCGTGCAGAAGTGTGCAGGTGAGTGCAGGCCAGCAGGGGGCAGGTGTGACGTGTGAGGGCTCAGAGACCCTTCCCAAAGTCAATACACTTGATATAATTGCACTTTTATAATTGTACAAACCTATATATGCATTGTTTTGTTTAAAAAAAATACCATCAAACAAATAATCCAAAAAATAATTTGGTCTTCTAATGGTAAACTGTTTAAGCTTACCACTAGTTTAGGTTTTTCTACATACCATGTTAGTGTGACGTCTTGTCAGCTGATTTATACAGTCTGTGGCGCCATTTTTGTTTTGTTTTTTTGTGACAAGACACGTCAAACTAACAGCATGTGACCAACTCTGAGAAAGATTGCAGAAAGTGAGCAATCGAAACTGTCAGGAATGTAGAAAAACCTAAACTGGTCTGATCGAAAAGAAAGTACTTAAACAAACAAATAATAGTTTGAATAATCGCAATTTCACTGATTATTATTTTTTCTATAAATCAAGCAGCCCTATCCTTGGTTATGGAGATAGAACAGTATTGGATAAACGTTGGATCAAGGAGGCGAATGAGATCAGGAAGTGAGGCTTTTCTACAATGAACAGAGATGAAGGAGCTTTCCAACTTTCCCGCACATGGGATACACTTCTTCAATTACCAGCAACCACCGGCGGAGGGCGTGACCGGCCTGACAGACCTGTCATAATGACGTCAGGCTGTTCACGCCTAAGAACGACAGCTGACATAAGACGACACACCTACCATCAGGTGACATTTCTGAGGAAGATGGCAGGATTGGCCATTCAAACATGTTAAGGTGAATGAATAACACATGGCTTATCTATTTGTCTGATATAGAAGAAACTTAAACAGTAAAGTAACTAGAAAACAAGATGAACACTATTCAGAAAAAAAAAAAAAAAAGATGGCCAGGTTGAACGTGCACACAGTGAAGTTGTTTTTCTTTTTCACAAATATATATTCCATATTTAAAGTACTAATAACTTTTTTCTATTTACCCCATGATATGCTTTAATACAGTATATGGGGAAACACATATGTAAGTTATCTCCAATTTCTGTGTATACAAGGTGCTTGGATTCATCCCTTTGTTGGCAGTGAGAGGAGAGAAGCAGTTTTAAAGGAGACAAGCCATGCAAAATCAACTGTTTTGAGCTTTTAACCATGTTAAAATATTGTTGCGTCCTCAAAAAACATATCTGGATTGAGATTTGCTTCATTCACGCAGTTTCAAGGTTCAAGGTTTCTTTATTAGTACCCGAAGGTAAATTTGTTTGCAGAAGGGAAAACAGCCGTCTGAACACATAAAAATACACAACAAGAAAAACAGTGTAAGCTACAAGGCACACGCGATCTACAGACTTCCAAGAACTAAAAACAAAATCCCTATAGTAACAGGGGTCTGAAAAGCTCACAGGGTTGATGAGGTAGATATGACCCCCCCCCCCCCCCCCCCCCCCCCCCCCCCCTCCCCCCCTCCCCAGCCCCACCCCCAACCCTACCCCCACCCCCCCCCCTACCCCTACCCCTACCCCTACCCCTAACCCTAACCCTAACCCCGCCCTAACCCTAACCCTCGCCCTAACCCTGA
>OMNZ01062019.1:12376-22781 GCA_900303255.1 Lesueurigobius sanzi | reverse complement strand
CACGAGTAAGAGCCCTTACAACTGTGTTCCTTCTAACATGACCTCCAGAAGAGGCCTCAAGAGGCCAGGTCAGCAACAATCATCTTGGCAGATGTCCGGGGCTCCTTACTAACATCTCTAACTATTTTTCTCTCAAGAATTTTTGAGATCTTGTGCTTACGACCACGGCCAGGTTTGTTTATGACAGAATTTGTCTCCTTATACTTGGAAATGATGCAACATACTGCAGTTCTAGACACTGTGAACCGCTTGGAAATGGCAGTGTAGCCTTGGCCCTTACCATGAGCCTCCTTCTTTCTGAGCTCCAGACTCATTTCTTTGGTCTTTGTCATGATGAGAAATATTTGTTCCCCTCCGGTGTTCAGGTGCCCAGTTCTTTGGAGTACTTTTATGCAGTTTGAAAGCCAATTAACTGCAGGTGTTGACTGCAGGTGTTGCTAGGAAGCCAACTGATTGCATAGGTGTGGTTTAAAAGCAGATTGGTTAATTAGGTGTGTTTTGAAAGCAAAAATTCTCATGGGGGTTAACATTTTTGAAGAACCCATTATTACCTTTATTTCATATAAAGACAACCTGAACATGGATTTTATATTTCAAAATGTACCAAAAGCTTCTAAATAGCACTGGGGAATGTTTGATGAGATCAATTTTCAAATATTTGGATGAAATTTGGGAAAAGTTCAAAACTTTAAGGGGGGCTGATAATTGTGGTTACGACTGTATGTACATCTTCAGAAGTATTTCATGTTTTTGAAGTTGCAAATTTCACAACACTCTCAAATGAAATGTACTTTTTACTTTGAATACACTTTCAGTGGAGTAATATTTGGCGCAGATGGTAGAGCAGGTCGTCTCATGATCGGAAGGTTCGAATCACCTGCAGGTGCAGACTGTCGTTGTGTCCTTGGGCAAGACACTTCACCCAATGCCTATGTGTGAGTGGTTGGTGTTACCGCAGATGTGAGCAGCCTCGCTCCTGTCAGTCTACCCCAGGGGAAACTGTGGCTACAATAGTAGCTTGCCACCATCAGCCTAGAGCGAATGAACCCGCCTCCCTTTCATATGTGAAGCGCTTTGGGTGTGACATGTCATATGAAAAGCGCTATACAAATAAGATTCCCCTTTCCCTTCCCCTCTCTCTTTCTCTCTCTTTCCTCTCTGTCCTTCCTCCCTGTCCCTCTCTATTCCTTTGGTATTTAATAGTAACTGTATTTGAAATACCCTCAAATGAGATAGTATTTGTACCTGAATACAGTTACTCAAAATGAGTATTCTGAATACGTATTTTAAATACATGTATTTAGTTACTCCCCAACACTGAATAGGGACAATGGGACCTACCATCTGACATTGAAAACAGGTCATTAAAGTCATGAAATTATATTTTGTACCAAAATGAAGGCCTTCAATTTCATTCAAAAGCATTCCATTGGACTAGAACTGGCATTAAATGTACATCTCTTGGACGATGCCATTGCAACATTATTTATCATCAAAAGAAAGCTTAAATACTGAACTTTGATTTGAAAGAATAATTGTAAAATGTGTTTTTTGGAGTTGCTCGGTTCTTAATTGTTTGTTTGCCTGAGACAGTGCATGCACATGAGAATGCATGTAAACAAGCACACGACTCCGGATTGTAGCCACGGGCTAATTTCTCTTCTTTTTTTATTTCATTATTTGTCTGAGCATCTGAGTTCCACAATGCCTAGCAAGGAAAAGACAGATGTGATGCCCAAAAGGAGGCCAAAGCTTGTAAGTGCCTACCCCCTTTCATACTGACGTACTGAAACAAAACAAACAATATGTTACATCAGTTATCAGGTGATAAGAAACATTCATTGTACATGAAGAGGTGATCGGGCATTCACGGCTGTTGCACCAAGGTTGTGGAACTCTCCCTCGTGAGCTGAGAGCCGCTGAGTCCAATGAGTCTTTTAAGAAGTGCCTAAAAACGTATCTAATTGGGCAGTCCTACCCAGAGTTATTAACTAAGTGATATCCTTGTGCTACGGTATTTATCTATTCTGTGTTTTATTGTATTATTTTAACAGTGTTTTTTTGCATTTGCAGTTTATTGTTGTTTTAGCATTTTGTATTTTATGGTATTTTATTGTTGTGCCTTGTGAGCTTTGCTCTGTGAAAGGCGCTCTACAAATAAATGTATTATTATTATTATTACATGATTATTAAGTTCTAAACAATATTCTGTTTTCGGTACTACACAATATGTATACAATCAGTTATCATGTACATAATGAGTACATTTGTTGATGCTTGAAAACCATGATTCTGTTCTAAATTCACAGCCAAATGCATTATATTATCAAATTTCCATCCGATGTCCCGCATTCACACTGACAAACTCTCATTCATCCTGATTTGTTGTACATGTTTTAACATGTACAACATGTAAAAACATGTACAACCTACGTGTCTGCGTAGGTTTCCTCTGGTAGGGGAAACCAGAGGAAACCTACGCAGACACGAGGAGAACATGCAAACTCCACACAGAAAGGCCCCGTCCTGGTCCGGGATCAAACCTAGGACCTTCTAGCTGTGAAACACGAGCGCTAACCACTGTGCTACCGTGCCACCCGTACCCTGTTTCTTGATGGATGTAAACTGTACTGTATCTATAATTTATGTGTATACTCTCAGTGTGCAAAATGTAAATAGTGTGATAAGGCAAGGCAAAATAATCTAAGCTTCAGCTGAGGACTTTTCAGTCTTGTACCATTGGAACATTTGTTATTTCTTGACGATAAACTAAAGTAAAACAAAACTTGCTCTTACTATACTATATTCAGGTTCAGTTTGGCTGAAATAGTTATTATTCGCTCAAAAGTTGCCAGTTGTGTCCAATGCTTTTGAATATCAAAATTTTCTTTCATTCTTCTGTTTTTGGAATGGAGTAATGTATGCAGTTTGTGGCATTGAAAATATATAATTTGGTCATTAAAAAGCATTGAAATTGACCTGCTGCTGCCTATATAAACCCTGCGAGCTCAACTCTGATGGAACACTTCAATCAATCAATCACTTAGATTTGTTTATGTACAATGACATGCTCTGAGAGAGCAGTGTTACTCGTGGGACGCACAAGAAGCAATCCATGGCTGGCCTAGAGTAGAGCCCAGAGTTTGTTCCAATCAGCGGAAAATTCAGTTTTTAATTGATTTATAATCCTGTTCAAATATCAACATGGAGCCGCTAATAACACCGCCACAACATCACTCGTACGCTGTGATTGGTTACTCTGCTTCGGGTTTGCTCCGCCCTGAAATTCAGTCAATGTAACGTGACCAGACTTTTGCCAGATTTAAGGGGCAGGCAACACTCTTTTCTTTTACAATTTTTGGGCGATTTTCTTCTATTAACATGTAAACTTTCACCTGGAAACAAAAAAAATGACCCAATGTTTACAATAAGGAGTGCAATTATGGCATGGGTCCAATGTTTCTCCACAGAACTATGTGGGAAATTGTAACTTCTATGACAATTTTCTCAAAACGCATTTTTCTCCACTTTAGCTCCTACTGACTCCAAACTTTCCAGTACGTGACAATACTTATACAACAATATTTTGAAGGTTTGTTCAGAGGGACTTTTCAATATTTAATTCATAGCCTGATTTATTTAGTTTTAACCTTTAAAAACAAGGCCAATTTACATTTTTTACAGATGTATGTATGGATTACTGGTTTATTTGAAAGCTAAAGATATCCAAAATCCCATCTGAACAAATCTTTTTCACTAATATATCAACAAAATAAAACCATATACACTTTATCGTGGCTCTAGCCTCTCCTTAAGTATGTTCTGTGTTTGGTGGTATGGTTTTACCCCATGGGACTGTGGATGGAAATGAGCTCTGAGTGAAATCCAACATAAACAGCACTAGTTGTCTGTAAATATGCATTGTCCTAGTCTCCTATGTTAATAAGTCAAATGAAAGATGGAGCTAAAAGGACAGGAATAAATAGAAATGCATAAGTGACCCATATGTAAAACCTGTAAAATGAATAATATACTGTAATATCAGAAGTCAGAAGAAACTTTATTACTCCCATAAAGGGCAATTTTTCGCAGCAACCCGACCAGACATTCAAAAACATACAAACAAGCATGTGCTAAGACCACACAAAACATTAATTAAGAATTAAAAAATGTATCGCATAAGGGATAAAAGATTTAAAGTAGCGATTAGTTTTGATCACAGGCAGGTGAAGATAAAACATGAAGATGAAATGTGCCAGCTTTCTTAATGACGTGGCTCTCCCAGGGCCACACTGTATACAGTATAAGCTTTTCTGTGATGTCTGAGTGGGGGCCCGAGAGACGGAGTCCCGGAGTTACTTCTGTGTTCACAGCAGCAGCCTTTCTACTCGGGGCTAGATTCGGCAGGTGAGTTGTTACACCAGGGATCTCCAATTAGTAGCTCGGGAGCTACTAGTAGCTCACCAAAGGCTTTCTACATAGTCTTTATGAGTCAAATTTCAGATGCATTTTTGTTGTTCTGATCAAAACATCAATTGTATTGAATGACCATCTTGTCAGTCCTAGAGGCCTAGTTACACGTGTTTCTTTGAAGTATAAGTAGCTTGCTACTATTTTTGTAATGCAAAAGTAGCTCACGAGGTAAAAAACTTTGGAGACCCCGGTGTTACACACTCCTTAGTGGAAAATTGCCATAACTTGAGATTTTCTGTAACTTTTGCCTTCCCTTTCCCTTGCTCAAAATGGCTAAGCAGCACGTACCTGTCCATAAAATCCGATCACTGCAAGAGGGTTATTTTGGACTTTTTTTGGATTATTATGGACTGGGACAATGCCAGGGTCATCCGTGCCCAAAGTAACCAGCGCTGGATCAGAGAAGCCATCGAGGTCAGGAAACATGCACCAACATCAATGAACCTGGACGAGGGAGCGTACACCCTTGATCACACCTTGGACTGTCCTGGAGATGGCGTCAGTCGCGTGACGCTTCTGACAAAGGCTACAGGAATCAGCCCAAACCAGTCAAGCAGGTGCACAAACCTGTCACACTAGAAGAATGGTAAAAACATTTTAAGCTAAGACGACCGTGTGAACCTTTCCAAATGAACACAGGCCGCACCAAAACGTAAAACTCCCCGGGCTGAATTGAGCTCCCAGTCATGTCTCTGATCAAAAACAGTTCACGACACAAACGAGTGAGTAAACCTTGGTAGAAAAGTCTATGTTGGGTGTGAATCATGTGACACAGACAGATGTTTTCGGGAGCGATGGCGGCGGCGGCGGCTCACTCCACTGCACTTCTACAAATTGTGTTGTGTCGATCAATTACGGCGACAACGCGCTTTTAATTGACAGCAAACCAATGGCTGATGAATCATTCTGAATCATTTATCATGTCACAAAGAGAGGGGGGGGGTGGGGGGTGGAGAAGAGGGGAGAAGAAGAGAGCTGGGGGGCGGAGGGAGAGAGAGACAAAGAGAAGGGGAGAGAGATAAAGAGAACCAGGTGGAGGGTGTGTGTGAGAGAGAGAGAAAGAGAGGCAGATACAGACAGAGAGTGGAGGGGTGAAAGAAGAAGAGAGAAGGGAAAAAGAAAGAAAGAAAGAGGGATAGAAGGGTCAGAATGAGACAGAGAAAAGAAAGCAAAGGGGTAGAGGGAGAGAAAGAGAAGACATAGAGAGAAAGGGAGTGGATGGACAAGGGAGAGAAGGGGAAGAGAGGGAGGAGAGAGAGAAAGAGTAGAGAGGTGATAAAAGGATATAAGAGAGAGAAAGAGTGGAAAGAGGGATATACGGAAAAGAGGGAGAAAGCGAGAGTGGGGGTGTGAAATAGGGAGAGAAGGAAATGAGAGAGAAAAGAAAGGGGGAGAGAAGGGAAAGAGATGGAGGGGATAGTGAGAAAGGGAGGGAGTGTGGGAGTGATAGAGAGAGGGAGAAGGGAGGTGAAAGGTATAGAAGAGAGAGAAAGGAGAGAAGGGAACGAGGGAGATGGGAGAGAGAGAGAGTATAGTGTGAAAGAGGGAGAGAAAGAAAAGAGGGGAGAGGTGAAAGAGGGAGAGAAGGAAAGGGGTGAGAAAGGGAAAGAGTGGGGTAGCGAAAGGAGATAAGGGAACAAGGGAGACAAGGAGAGAACGGAAAGAGAGAGAGGAGAGGTGAGAGAGGCAGAGAAGAAAATAAGTGAGAGAGAGCGAGAAGAGAACGGAAAGAGATATGGGAACGAGGGACAAGGGGAAGAAAGAAAGAAGGGGTGAAAAAGGGGACGAGTAGAGAAGGGAAAGAGGGAGCGAGAGAGCAGGTGTGTGAAAGAAAAGACGGAGAGAGAGAGTGTAGTGAAAGCTGCGCCTCTCGGTTCAGAGTGTCACCAAACAACTCACATTCTGCTCCGCCTCCGACGCTCATCAACTCGAATTAACGGCTAATTATCTGATTACGTGGCTCCATTTTTATAAACAAGTGCTAGTGTTTACGGCGCGTGTCTCGCAGATATCACAGAGGAGTCGGAAAAAATAAAAATAGAATTGAAACAAAAAAAAACGTGTTTATGGAAGAAACAAGCCAATTATCCTCCGGGCCGTGGATCGTTATTTTCATTATCAGCGCTTTTTAGTTAACGCAGTAATTATGAACACTCAAAAGGCTCCAAAGGAAGAGGATTTAAGGGGTGATTACAAATGAAAAAGCAGTTTTAAGTCAAATGCAAGTGTCTATACAGTATATTATTGATAAAATGAACATTGAACACAGCGGCAGGATGCTAAATAAAGTCCAAAGAGAATAATCAAACTGGAACACATTTCCTTTCAGTAGCTAACTGTATAGCGACTGAAGTGCATCACACATTAGACACAATTTCCACTATAACAGGAGTTGACACAATTACACTGAAGAGTTCCACCTGGTTTTGTCCTGGATTGACACTTTTTGTGGTTCATTTGTTTCATGTTTTCATCCAACTGTTGCTGTACCAACCATGTTAATACAATGAGAAATGAGACGATCAGAATCCAATGGAACCTTCCCCCGTCTATGTTACTCCAAACGTTGCTTCATTAAATTGCCATTTCAATGAAGTAAAACTAAAATGAGTACTTTTCACATATTTTCCATCAAACAATCACAATGTCATAATAATTACAAAAGGATGAAAACCAGTCGTATGCACGGCAGGTGATTGCGGTGGGCAATTTAGAGGATTCTGTCTAGTTTTGTTCCTCAACATCTTAGCTTTAATGTCAAAGTAGGAAAAAAGATTTGGTTATTTTATGATGTTTTGCCGAGCCATTACATGTAACGATGCGCTCAAGCACCGATTCCATTCCATTTTAAGTACCTTTTTATTTCTACAAATGAATATGACTCAATTTATAACCAAATGTTCCTTGTAACAAACTCTAACTGGGCTAATGGTCACTAGGGGTGCTCTAGCGGCGAAATGCCTGGATTTTATTTAGCCTACCCAGACCAGAGCACAGCACTGGCCCAAACTGCAGTGAGCTGTTTACATGGTTCAGTGTGGTGGTGTCTGGCGATGTAGTTATAGACATGTAGTCGTAAGAGAAAATGTAGTATAGTGGACAGAGGAGAGAACATTGGTCGCCGGCATAGGCAGGGAGCTGGCGAGAGCGAATTGGATCATTGGGCCTCATTCACGAAACAAACTTACGCACAAATTTGTTCTTAAAGTCGACTTAAGAACATTTTTGACATTCACTAAATTTGTTCTTAGCTGAAAGAGTTCTTCTGAAAGAACAAATCCGAAGAACAGTCAAAAGGACTCTTACGCACAGAAAATCAGCAGTTTTAGAATATTATCACAGTCAAAATGGACCCAGTCTTACATAGCATGAGTAAAATTTTTCTATATTTCATTTAAAAATATATTTTTTGAGAAAATGAAAGTGATCAGAGGTGATGTAGAGCGTAGTGATAAATCAGACTTTCACAGCTGAGGGCTGAAGCTCGTTAGTTGCTGCTCGTTAGTCACACCTGTCGTAATCAGAGGAGAGACTTTAGACACAATACAGGAGGCTATTTACAGAAAGAGTAACGGTATTTAAAAAATAGTAGCACACAAATATTAAATACTTCAAAAAGGTACTCACATGTACTTGAGTAAATGTAAATAAGTACTGCCTCATGCTCTTGTCATGCCCATATATGGAAGATTAAAGGGTGTGTCTTTGTATTTCCATAGTCAATATAATGTAAATGTCCTAATAATGAGGGAGAGTCACGTTCGACTTTTGGGCATCTCTCTTTAAAGGGACTCTACGGATGTGAAAATTCTTAAGAACGCTTCGTGAATCAGACCTAAGTTTTCCTAAGTTGAAAGAACTTTTTCTGAAGAAAATATTCATGAATGAGGCCCAATGATTTCACAAAATGTCTTTAGTAGGTTTAGCATGTTTGAAGCAGCGATTGTCACACTGTATTTCTTGAATTTTGTTGCGTCTTACAAAATTCCACATTTTTTGAAGCCTTTTCAATTTCTCTTCTTTACAAAGACACTTTACACAGGGTCACCGGGCAAACAACGCCAAACTATTGTTCAATTCATACACCCAGGGACATAAATAAACATTGGTCACTAAATAGACATTGCTGGACATTTCTAGATGTACACAGCCGGCCTTTAACCACCGAATAATGCCGTATCAAAAGAGGAATAACGGCCGGCTAAATCTAGAAATATCCAGCTGTGTCGATTTAGCGCACTGCTCAGCTAAGCCTGCCACAGACCAAAGGAAATAAATAAATAAAAGACTAGAAGACAACACCAAACCGATTCGGTGGCTGGAAAGAGCGTGGCTGCACAGAAATGGGCAGATTATGGGATGCATGGAAATTTGAATGTCCCCGAATGGAGTCGTAACACGTCTGCCCAGTTTAACGCTTTTAGCTCAGTTTAGATGCAAATGGAGTCACAAAAAACCCTTTTAATCATCTGCAAAACAAGGACAGAAGCAGGAGTCTTACAAACTGGAATGTTCATCCAGGAGCAGTCTATAGCTTTGCCTTTATAGTACGTGCTTCTCTCTTTGGTTTAAATGTTCAAAAACACTGAGTCGGTGTGAACCCAAATCATGATGAAGAGTTTTGATCAAGAGGTGAGTTTAGGATGGTATGGTTTAGGGCAGTGGTTCTCAAACTTTTTTTCAGACGACCATTTTTTTTCATTGGTGATTTCTCGCGACCCACCTCCCAAGGCCAACTACAAATGGTTATAATGTAATATAATTAAATAGGCCCTATTTGTATTCAGTGACAAGTGTTTTTCATTTTGATAGAGAGAAGACCTTAGGTCGTCTTTACCGATTTCTATCAAAAGCATTTTTACAATGTGGACAGTTCTGCACTTCATACAGTAAGAAGCAGCTCATAAAGAGAGTCTCTGGCTGTGTGTGGATAACAGTTTCCACTTGTCATTAATGAGATGAGCTGTGTCCAGACGCTGCTTTATGCAATTCCATCGCGACCCAACAAATATCTCACACAACCCAAAAGAGAACCAATGTTTTAGGGAACACAGGACCTCAACTCTTCTATTCACAGATGATGTTGTGGAGGAGAGGATTGGGGTGATGGGGAGTGTCCGGATGAATTTGGTGAAGACGGAGCTGAATTGAGAGACAAAGCTCTCTCAAAGCAGGTACTGGTCGATCTAGGTTTCCACTCTCATCTATGGTCATGAGTAGGGATGTCGAGATTAACCCGTTTTATAATTACTGCGATTATGAAAGCTCACGGTAGTGTGACCGTATGGGGGCGCTAGTAAACAGCCAAAATAAGGCAAGCCAGGTTCATAACAGGCTTAATGAGGACAGAGACATGGCGTTTCAGTTTTACTATGAAATTTATTCATAAATAGTTGTTCTGTACTTAAATAGCGTTCGTTTTTAAAAAGCTTTGACATGGAGTGGAATCAAGATGGCGGCAGAGTAACCTCGCTTGGAGCGGCTCTCTAATCCTTCCCTTTGTTACCCCCTCCAAACTCGATATTTGTAGCTGCGATTTACATGTTCAGCACCGTAGAAGACACAATTCATATCCGACAAAATAAAGGAAGAAACATGTCCAGACTTCCCCGGAAAGAGTTGTCCGCCAAAGCTAATCCTCAGCGAGCCAAAGCTAACGTTAGCCACGACTTAGCAACGAACAGCGACTTGCCGATACTTCAAGCTATGGCTAAGCTAAAAGCAGAAATGCGGGCGGATTTCACCATGCTGAAGCAAGAAATAAGCGACCACATCAATAAATTGTACAGCAAGCTGGACAAATTCACCGAGGACCTGCAGATCCTGGCGGTTTGTGTGGAGGAAGTAGAGTCTAAAGTCTCCCGGCTGGAGATTTGGGCCAAGGCAGCGACTGGGGCCCTGGATACAACTCTAGAGGAATGCGCTGCCCTCC
>OMNZ01061999.1:0-12933 GCA_900303255.1 Lesueurigobius sanzi | reverse complement strand
ATAGCCTAGTGTTGTCCTCTGATTATGACATGTCTGAACCTGCACAGAGCAGCAACTAACGAGCAGCAGCTGTCACCTGTGAAAGTCTGATTCAGACTACCTATCTCTGCTCTATACCACCTTTCATTCTCTGGAAAAAAAAAAAAAAATTTAATGAAATATTTTTTTTTGAAATATGTTGCTCATGCTGTGAAAGATTTAGAATTTTTGGGTCAATTTTAACTGTGATAATATTCTAAAACTGCAGATTTTCTGTGTGTAAGAGTCCTCCTGTCTGTTCTTAGGATTTGTTCTTCCAGAAGAACTCTTTCAGCTAAGAACAAACTTTGTGAATGCCAAAAACCTATATCCTGGGTCCGCGATATGAGACCCGCGACACCCGCATCGCCGACGACTTTAGCGAATATCTCCGCGAGTGAATGTCGTAGAGACACGTTTCTTTGCTTTGGAAAGAGGAGGGTTGGGGCTTTAAAATGGGCTTCCGGGGAGTGATGTAAGGTTGCGTTGAAAATTTGTAAAAACTTGGGCTTTTTTGCTGAAAACTTTACTTCAGCGTCTTCTCTGTCAGCACATATGAATCTAATTATTTTCTCATAAAAGTTTTGGCAATATTCAAAACATGCACATGATGTTGACCAGTAGAAAGGACTGTCAGCCATAAGAATAATATGACAGGTTTTTGAATCCAGTCACTACCAAATAATCATCAAATACAACGTTTGTCAATTTTCTTTTTGGAAATGTCTTTCCAAAACTGTTCTCTCCCATAGAGTTGTACTGGCACCTGCTCCAACTGAAAGAGAAGTCTAGAACGTGAATGCGACCTATTCAGCCGCAATTTCTAACCGTGAATATTGCTCTGTTGGAAAAATAGCAAGGGAAGCAATTTTAATAAACAACAAAGCAAAAGCAACCAGGTAATTGTAATAAATTTGTTGCATGATGAAGGCAATTTGAGAGCTGAAAGTTAAAAACACAGATCAGCGCCAACTTGTGTGACATGAGCAGGTTGGGGCAGGTGTTTTGGCGTCAGAGGGGAATGAGCAGCATCACTCAAACATGGGTTAAAAAAAGGTTCAGGAATACAGGCACTTTTACAGATAATTTCATATTGAATTAAAGTTTATTTCTGTTGTGATTCGAAGACACCAACGCAACTGATGCAATTCGATTTTTAGATCTGAGAAAAAATCTCTTCTTAACCGTATTGCACATATAAAGCCCACTATATTTGAGCTAAATCTGCTTTAACCAGGCGTATTTTTATGGGTTGTGAATCTTTCTGGGAGATGTTCAGTTACAAAAATAAGCCCATATGCCCAGCGCAGCCCCCGAAAACCACAACAAAAGCTAAAGATACGGTGGATTTCTTCAGCTCATGAGTGGTCAAATACAAACAGCATGTTTTGCTTCTGCTGTACCATAGCAACCACCGCAAAATAACACGTCTCCAAAGACCCCCATTAAAACTAATGTGAGACAGACAGAATACTGCAATTAGCCTCAAAATCCACCTTTGTTTTCTTATCTCCGCCTTGTGTCTGTGGTGTTCCCACTGGATTATAAATCTCATTAAGTCAATTTTATCATATCTTGCTTTTCTTTTAGCGACAAATTGTCCTCGACGGCTTGATGGTTATGGCGAGCTGTTTGCAGTGTGTAAAATTTGCAGCGATAGTGCTAATTGATTTGTGTACAGCATGTGTACTTTGGTGGACGCTAAATTACTTTAATTGCAAATAAAGGGTGAGAAAACACAGAATGTTCCGGCCGGCTTTAGCTAATAGTGTTTACATGGTTGAAAATAGCCTCAATTTGCAGGACCATGCACAGGAATAAATAAAAAAGATAATGGCGACACTGAAATCCCGAGTTCAATTTTAAGTACAAGCAAATCAGATGCATGATAATGACCAATTAGTAACTAGCCTACGTTCCCCTCATGTTCCTTCTTTGTGCTTGTGTATAGGAGAGTTGTATGAGAGCGTTGACCTCTGTCATCTACCGCAGCCCAACAGGGACATATTGTTGTCTATAAATAGACGTCGTACATCAAGTCGAATAAAACCATCGTTTAAGTGTCAAAAGAGAAAGCCTGTTGTGTTGGACTCCTTTTGTCAGTGCTCTCCCAGCTCAGGTTGTCCGCTGTCACTTGAGGTGAGGCGCTTTGAATGTTGAGATATCAATTTGAAACTTTTATATGAGATAATAATGTGTTACAGGCTTTATTTATAAAAGAAAGGCGTGTTATGTGTAAAAATTGCCCATATTTTCAGTGATGAAATCTACATAATGGAAAGAGCCAACTGTATGGTTTATTTACTGTACATACAAAGATGTTTTCATAGGGAATTTTGAAATATATTTCTTTGTTTTTGAATAAACCTGTACACTTTTGCCTGGAAATAGACAAATTGCCAAATCTTCACAATAAAGTGTTTAAATATTGCATTGATTAAACGTGTCTCCATAGATTTACACAGAACACTGGGTAACTTCCAAGGCGTCTTTCTCAAAATGCATTTTTCTCACACTCTTGCCACAACATCTCCACTTTAGTAACATCTACAGCCAATAAACTGTCTACTCTGGTACTTAATAATAGTATGAAGGTTTGTTCAGAGGGATTTTTCAATATTTTATTCCAAGCCTGATCTATTGAGATTAGAACCCTAAACAAACAAGGCGAAAGTTGAATTTTTATATTATTTTGTCACTAATAACTAGTTTATTCAAAAACTAAAGAACATATCCAAAATCCCCTCAAAACAAATCTTTGTATCTAATAAAACCATACATTTAAACCTGGCTCTATCCATTTAGATTTCGTTGCTGGAAATAGATAATTTTGGCAGTTTTCAGACATAAAATGCCTTATTTTTGTATGAAAACATAAAATGGCAGAAAACTTGCAATACATTTTTTACTCATAGTCATGTCGGTAATACACAGAAAATGTTTACAATCGCTACCACGCTATTCGCCTGCAGTGTCTCGCCTTAAAATATATATTTTTGGTGTTCAAAACTCAACAAATCAGGCTAGGAAATAAATACTGAAATATCAAAAATATTGTTAAGTACATAACTGGGAAATGTGTTGTTTGTAGGCGCTAAGTGGAGAGTTTCTGGCAACAATGTGAAGAGAATGAGTTTTGAGAAAATGGCTTTTAGTCAATCTATGGAGATGTTAAGATACAATCTTTGTCAACTGGACAAGTTTTAGATTTGATGTAACTCGAGAACGTTTCAATAGTCATCCAACTGTCATCATCAGCTAGGAGTTGAGACTGGAATGGACTGGGCTTATACACACAGCTGCAGGTGATGACCCATTAAGCCACACCTGTGTCAGTCTGTGTTGCCAGATTTTCTTGCTGTCTTTTCTAGGGCTGGGTACCGTCAAACGATACCAGCAAATTTGTCTGCCTGGTGGGTCTGATACTGCACTAAATAAAGTGACTAGGTGCTTCAGCTCAAATAAAGGATAAAAACACTAAAAGAAACAGTATTATATTGAATAAATTACCATTATTGTTCCGTTTTATGGTTCTACACCAGTCTTTCCCAACCAGGGGTACGGGGACCCTTGGGGGTACGCAAGAGCTTAGAAGGGGGTACTTGGAATCATTTGAGATCAAATTGAATTGTATTTTTGATTATTATGTTCAAAGAAAAGCTATTCAACTGTAAAGAGTGAGAATATTTAGTAGCATTTTTACTGATAAATAAAGTCTTAGTCATTCACTTTCTAACTAATCATCAAAACCATCGAGGCAGGGGGTACTTGGAGTATAAATAGGCCCAAGGGGTACACAAGCCAAAAAAGGTTGGGAACCACTATTCTACACAACAAAACTAAAAATCAAGCACGAGTATAAATGACTTGATTTGAGAATATTAGTCTCGTTTAGAGCAGTTTTGACTAGATTAGACATATTTACTACTGTCATCTACATTGACAATTTTGACTGATTCTAAGGTAATTGATTGAATTAGGAAAATAAAACTGCCAAAAGGACGAGAATTAGGTCAAATGAGCGACTAAATCTTAACTCGTCAAAATGGCTTAAATTTTGATAAAAAAGATGAATTTGGGCCATTTATTTTTATTTTATTTTATTTATCCATTTATTTGATAGGGACAAGTATGTACAGTCAACATGTGACACACCACAACATTTATAGCCAAGGCAAATTTACACTAATCTAGATATTAACCCTTTAACCGCCAAATGTATTTTAGCCATAGAGAACAACAAATAAATGTTTTACCAGTTCCTCTCACATCTCCAAGTTAGACCTAAACGTTCACCCACTTTATTTCTGATAGCCATTGTTATTTTTTTTAAATAATGTGTTCAGATCGCTCTTGACCTAATGGCAGGCGCCAACGTAACGCAAACAAAATAACACTGGGTGCATTTTGGCAACTTTGGCGGTTAAAGGGTTAACTTGTGTAGATGACAAATAATTTAGTATAAGTATCGGAAAAAAGTATTGTTCAAGTATCAGTATGATAAACCAAGTATTGTTAAAAGTACTGGTATCGGAAAAAGAAAAAAGAACGATAGCCGGCCCTAGTCTTTTCCAAGTCTCGTACCAATTTTGGCAACACAGACTGACACAGGTGTGGCCTAATGACTCATCACCTGCAGCTGTGTATATATTGTATAAGCCCAGTCCATTCCAGGCACAACTCCTGATGTTGATGATGATAGTTGGATGACTATTGAAACGCTCTAGTTACATCAAATCTAAAACCTGTCCAGGTGTCGACGAAGATTGTATCTTAACAAATGTATTTTGACTTGGATGTTTGAGCATGAACCTACATAAATCCAAGGACAAACTTGTGATAGTTTATAGAGAGTTGATATGCTAAGAGAGCGAACCAGCCCACCAACCAGTTCTGCCTATAGCGTTTGTTTTTAACAGTATATACACTTTTCCTATCAGTTTTTGACAGCCTATTGACTAGTTTGACAGTGCGCTTTAGCCTGTATGTGTATAAGACCTAATTACACTTAATAAACTGAGAAAACTGCTTTTTATCATAAGTTTTATCATAAATTCAAAAAGAGCTGACAGTCGCCGAAGGACATGCTCCATCTATTCCACGCTCATTTATGGAAGAAAGTTGATTCTCCACAATAGAAATCAATTGACTTTGACATTGAAAAAAAATCCCAGTTGCAACACCACAAAGCGCTTCTCTCTCACTATTTACGCTTGTTTGCTTTTGAAATGACGTTAAAGGCATTTTCCGAGTCACCTCTCTTTTTTAATTTCCAACATTTGACGCGTTGCACCTGATGTGCCTTTGCTGACTCCCTCCGCAGCCGTGGCTTAATGTTGTGCTGATTTGCAGGATGCCGTGACACTCTGGCCAGGAACGGAGTAAATCTCGGAGCTCTTCATTTGGACATATTTCTCCAGGGCCAGCTAGTTAAGCGTCTCGGGACAAATGGGCCGCGGTAGAAAAAAAGACACCTCACTTAGCAATACGTCTCTGCGGCCGGGGAAGACACTGAAGGTGCTTCGCTGCGGATTTACTGCAAATGATTAGAGGGTGCTACGACCTGATGGTTGCATCTTAAAATCTTTGTTGTCTGTTTTGAAGGTTGCAAAGTCGTCCGACGGGTAACTCACCACAAATCCAGAGTGCTTTGGGTAAAGTATTTCAATCTTTAGGGTCGATAGGCGATGTAGTTTGAAGAAGAGGTGAAGGGGTGTGTGAGCGGGTCGGAATGGGAGGTAAAAGTGCCAAATGTGATGTGTGATGAGAGAGAGAAAGCCAGATTGAAAGGGATGGTGAACAAGACACATAGTTTTAGACTTTAGAGGCTTTGGCACTCGCTCAGAGAAAGACGGGGCTTCTTATCAACGTGATTTTAGATATCAGGGCTCACATTTTGGGTCGGTTACACAGGTGCACCCAAATGATCTATTTAGGTACAACCAGGGCCTCCTTAATGCACCCACAGGCCCTGGGGATTACCCAGGATTGTATGCCCCCCCCTCAGCGCCAACCCTAACCCTAAATCCCACAAAATAGAGCTGCCTTCGTCCACGGTTCCTTCTCTGGTTGAGCTTGTTAATCAGGTCTTCATCGCGACTCTGCACTTGGATTGGCTTTGGATTGGTTTATATTAGTATCAATGATGCTATGACAAATTATAGCAATAATGTAATTGACAGGTAAAACCAACAAATTACAGTATGATATGTAATTCAATGATATCTGATCTGGGCCAGCTATGGCAGGCTTACTACATAAATCTGACAGGATCAGACAGAGCAAAGGCGGTATGGCCATAAGACAGTGTCAGTGCCCTCTGCTGGACAGGTGTGGAATTCCTTCCTTAAAAAAAAAAAAAACCTCGACTGCCCCCTAATGGCTGGATTGAGCATTTTAATTATTTCTTTAAAATTTCATAACTCCTGACAGGAATGCCCCCCCTTATTTCTGATAGACCCTTGACTATGGTAGGCCCCTGGGTACACCACTTCAGAACTATTTCAATTCCTCTTCTGACTGTTCTACATTTTACATAATAATAAATGCCATTTAATAATGAACTTAATAGAAAAATAAAGATCTTTTATTACTTTACACTCAGCCATATACTATGTGATGTGAGAGGCACATGTTGTAGGCCTAATTCAATGGGATGCAGGTCATTTTTGCCCCACTTCCCCCAGCACCCCTGCACTCCTACACTGGCTCCTTCGTCTTGATATTTTAATTGCTGTGTCTTCAGGTACCTGATGAATCACTTTGCCTGTGAGTGTGACTAATGTTCCACATGTTTTGTGTGAAATCGACTCAAAATAGGTTATTTTCAAGTCACACAAAAGACCTAAGCTGCAAGTCGGCCGCAATAAATTATTTCTTCGCTTTTTAAATGTAATACACATTCATATGTGGGATTAATAAAGTTATATCCTATCCTACACAGCCTTCTCTGTATAATAATGTTTTTCACTTCACCTTTCTTTTCTTTGGCTCTGACCCCTTCGCCATAGAAATGACTCAAAGTTTATGCGGTGGTTTTGACGGTGCATGGAGGTGACGTGAGGTGCCGAAGCGTGGGGCACGTTCACACTGATCCGTGGCCTAAGGCAAAGGTGAAAGGGGTTCAAAGGGAAGACCGTGGACGTGCGCGTCAAAAAACGTGCCCTGTGCCGCTCCAGCAACGACCTTCAGCAGGAGACGGTTTCATTTTTTTTTTTTTCCCTTTCTCTTTTCAACCAACGGTGCCGTACAGACTAATAATACACATAGCCTATAGCTGGTGAACAGGTAAGAAATGAAGACCACAAGCTAATTCCAGATGCACAATTGGGCATTTTCGGCGAGCTAAATTAGTGTGTTTCTCATTTAACCTCGTTCATTTTATAAATTAGCCTAATAAACACGCTGCCTGTGGGGTGAAGTCACAGCAGGAATAATCAAAGTCAAAATAATAATTTAGAACTTCTTTGCTGGATTTCTCTTTCATTCAGGCTGCATTCTTGTCGCACCAGGGCACGGTAGAGGCCTGAACAACATGCACAATTAGCTAGGCTACTCCAAATGCCTCTGTAATATTGTTGCTTGGAATTATTGTTAGGAAACTGGTGCTGTCTGTGAAATAAACAGTAAAAATAGGTCATTTGTAGGTTAATTCCAACATCACATGAAGTGACCTGGCTGTAGGCGATTGTTGGAATAGAAATAATGATGATTTGTACTGTGTGGTGCCATATTGAGACCGTTATGAATGTCAACAGTTGTTGAAAGTATTTTTACTTTCTCAATTCTCTCTTTCTCTAGTTTGATTATATACTTTCAAATTCAGGAGACCAGCAGTTAGTTGTAGTGTAATTTGGCTTTGTTTGTATATAGGTGTCCAGGCCCGTCGACAGGGGGGGGTCAAAGGGGTATGTTGTCCCCGGGCCTCAGGACCAGGGGGGCCCAGCAAGGAGCCCACATTATATTTTCCCTTTTTCTGCATGATTCTTTTTTTTTTTATTTTTATATCATTACTTGCTTTGACATGTGTCTTAATGCGTAAAATCATCTCAATAACTCAGGATGGTTTATTTTTGTCCATCTTAAAGTTTTTCTTGAATGCACACTCCCCCACTAAACACAAATGAAGGACTGTTCTTTGACCAGGACCAAAGGAAGACAATGATGAGAGAACAGTGGTGTCAAATTGTGGGAAAGGCCCCCAACATACAGCCTATAAAATTATTTATTTTAAAAATGCTATAGCAAACAGGTGCCGCTGTAAGGGTTGGATTGTGGGGGGCCCAGGAGAAACCTTCTTGCCCCGGGCCCCACCAAGTCTGTCAACTTCCCTGGGTGTGTCTGTCTCAATGGAGGGTCCTTTTCCCTTCTGAAACCTATGACTGAATGCACTAATCATCCTTACCTAAACATGTGTTGGACTCCAACGTAACACAGAAGGATATGGTTATTGGTTGCACCATGTTTGGTTTTGCTAATCTGCATAAATCTCTCCAAAGGGACAGTGACTCAGTGAAAATGCCTTTGACACAGAGCTCCACGTCTTTGTCCTCCAACAAAATGTAAGTGACACAGTCTCTCTCCACAGACAATATAATAATGGCAGCTTTCCCAGAAGGATAACGTGTACTATTAAGGATCATTAACATTGTGCAAACCTTTTTTTTTCCCTCCACAAAGGGAGCAAATGTGCTCTTTAAAAGCTTCGACCTAGTCCTTGATCCCTACATTGAGGCTGGCTTAAAAGGATACAAACATTACTTGTTCCAGCCGGACATGAGGTAAGAAAACAATTCACAGTTTTATAACAACTCCTACATGATGCCCTTCAAATTTCTGTTGCATTCCTTTTCCACTCTGCTAATTTGTTATTTTGATCTAACTTTTGTATGTTTAAACATGAAGTTTGAAGTTTTGTGGGCTTCATCTGGTCGTGGTTCTTGAAATTGTTATCAAAAAGTGACGATGTTACCTTCTCAGAAAAGGGGCAGGAGTCAGTATTAGGGCTGGGCCATATTGTATATCGATATCAGGTATGAGTTTTGGATATCGTCGCAATTTTTTATATTGTTGTGGATGAGATGTAGGAATTAGCATGTGTAATCAGCTGATTTTGACTGAAGTCAGGACCAGCAGCAGATGGAGGTCACAGCTAATGCTACGCTCAGCTCCACACAGCAGCATAAACACTGACTGGAGGCTTTAGGGGGAGGTGCTTAAAACGTGAAATGAATTGCAGGATGTATGAAGGAAATTAGCATGGCGTTAAAAGAAAAAAAAAAAAGAGAAAAAAATTCCCAATATATCATTATCGTGATATTTCTTTCTCATATCGTGATATTGATTTTAGGTCAAGTCAGTCAGTATTCCTACATAATTATTAAAAAACGTGAAACGTATTCGATACACAGGGCCGCTGCTAGCCATTTTGGTGCCCTAAGCAGAAATTTTTGGTGGTGCGTTATGTCTGTTGTATGAACGGGGAAACGTGCCGCACGCATCACTCTAAGCTCCGTGTGTTAATCATTGGCCGCATTGACAGAAGCTTCTGTAACTCTTCCTCATCGTTCTCATTGTGTTAAAAGGCCGTTTTGTCACTTGTATTAAAAACAACAGCGCAAATGTTGTGCAAATTCATTCAATCAGTCATCAATGTGGTGCCCTCGGAGCACTTGGTGCCCTCGGAGCACTTGGTGCCCTCGGAGCACTTGGTGCCCTACGCACAGCGCGTTACCAGCGTATAGGAAGCGGCAGCCCTGTCGATACATATGGTGTTTTGGGGCTCTGCAGACACTAAAACCTTTTATAATTACAGAAAGTACATTTGAGTTACCTTTTTTTGCTTTCATTTTATCATTTAATCTAGCTTTGCTGTTGTTTTTATCCACATGCAGTGGTATCGGAGACTGTATCAGAACAACACTAGTAAACATAAGGGAGGGAGGGAATCTTATTTGTATAGTGGTTTTCATATGACACAAGTCACACCCAAAGCACTTCACACATGAAAGGTAGGGGGGCTCATTCACTCCATGCTGATGGTGGTAAGCTACATTTTTAGCCACAGTTTCCCCTGGGGCAGACTGACAGAAGCGAGGCTGCTCACATCTGCGCCAACGGTCCCTCCGACCACCACCAACCACTCACACATGGGCAATGGGTGAAGTGTCTTACCCAAAGACACAACTACAGTCTGCTCCTGCAGGAGCCGGGATTCAAACCCCGTCCCTTCCAATCATGAGACGACCCACTCTACCATCTGCACCACTGTGGCCCCCAACATAACATGTTGATCCTGCTCATTGAACAACTTATATGTATAATGTTATGTTACCTTAAACAGATTGGGTTTGCTTTATGGCTGGGAATCACCAAAAACCTTGTAATAAACACAATATGTAGCATGTATCATGATACAAGGACCTCAATGTAATACATTATATTGTGGCACATATCCTATTATGTGTATCCCTATACAAGGCTAAAGATGCATATAACATTTGAAGAAAAAGTCTATTGAATGATTATGATTATTATTATTTTGGCAATAATGTTACAACATGATGCAATACATTTTAAATAAACGTTAATGTTGTGCTGATTTGTTAAGACACTCCTATTCTGGCAAATGGTCTACAAGGGTTTCAACAACTCATTAATCCAGATTTGTCTGTATTAGACAATAGGCGAGGCAAGTTTATTTGTAGAGCCCATTATCACACAAGGCAATGAAAAGTGTTTCACAAATGACATAAAATTCATTATTGTAATCAATGGGGAGACACTGCAGGCATAACTGCATTTTTCCAACTTTCAGGTTTTGGGCCACTTTGCTCTCTTAACATAATAATTTCACCTGGAAACACATAAATGAACTTATCTTCACAAAAAACAGTGTAATTATTGCACTGAGTCCACGTTTCAGCATAGCACTGTTTGACCATTTTCGCAAAATGCATTTCTCTCACACTGTGGCGACAACATCTCCCCTTAGCTCCAACAGACTCCAAACTTTCCATAATAGCTTTGTTCAGTGCATTTTTGTTCCTAGCCTGATTTATTGAGTTTTAAACCCCAAAAAACAAGGTAAAATTACAGTTTTATTCACTAATAACAAGTTTATTTAAAAAAATAAAATAAACAAGATCCCCTCTGAACAAATCTTTTAAACTAATATATCAACAAAACACAAGCATGAATTTCAACCTGGCTGCAGTGTCTCTCCTTAAATACAGTATTATTGTCGCTATTATCATCGTCATAACAAATTGTACAAAATTGCCCCAAATTGTTCACGTTATCCACAGCGTGTTACATGTTGCAAACAGTAATGGTCGACGCAAGTAATTCGTCTCCTCAGAACAGAACAGAGCAGACTGGGAGAACCCATTATTCGCCCCCCTCTCACCCTTCCTCTGGCTGCTTCTTATTCCTTCTCACTTATCTGAGCTGTATGAGGCTCCACAACAATCTCTGCTCTCCCTCCTCCTGGGCCTATTTTCCCCCCACTCTATAATAAGGTCCTTCATTGTTTCACCTCGCAAACCAAAGGGGCTAAAAATACAGAAAACTTGAGCAATGAATGTTGCTATAAACAAAAAGCGATTCTATAAAACCCTTCGGTGACTGTTCATTATTTTGGAGAGAATTTATTTTCGTGGTGTGGGAGCGAAAAGGGCCTCGCCTCGCCATCTCAATCCTTATTCCATTTTCCAACAGTTCGAAGAGGCTGACAAAGCGGCTCGCTGTGGCCACTCGGAGCAAGATGCACATCCTGTTTAGGTTCAACCTCTGGAACCTACATCGCAGCGAAAAATAGATTCACAGTCACCTCTCCACCTCTGATATTATGGTCTGCACATGGGGCTATTACTGAGAGAAAATGAAAAAGGCCATCACTATCATTTCCAGGCGCTATGACCAATATGAAGCCACTGGACTAAATCGACAGTGCCTTTTCTGTATGAGGAGTTTGTTCTGGCTGTGAGGTGTGTGTGGAGCACCCAGACAAGAGGGCGGAAATATATGCACTTTACCCCCTGTCACAAGAGACTATTTTCTTTTGTTTGTTCTTTTCGTTTGTTAGTCGGGTAGCAACATGCTTTTTTTAAATTATTAATTATTATTGCTATTTTTTTTATTATTTTGATCAGTAATGTGCTACAAAATTCTAAATTTGTGCAAGATTGCAGTTTGTCGGAAAGAACAAACAAAATGCACATTGTAGACAAGCCTTTGGAAAGGGATTTGAGGCGACACTGTTTCATTTGGTGTAGAGTACGTGGCTATGCTGTATAACCAGAGGGTCGGCGCTTCGATCAGTGCATATGGTTTTGAGTTCCTCCGCGTGCCGTTTGGCCTTAAGGGGGCGGCGCAGACTTTTCAGAGGCTGATGGACTTCGTGTTGCGCGGTCTAGAGTTCGTGTTTGTTTATCTGGACGACATTTTGGTGGCCAGCACGTCTGCTGAGGTGCACCATTCACACCGGCGAGAAGTTTTCGAGCGCTTGGACGCTCATGGCCTGATCGTCAACCCAGCCAAATGTCAATTTGGGTTGCCAGTGATTGATTTTTTAGGTCATCGCATTTCAGCGTGCGGCGCAGTCCCGCTGCCTGCGAAGGTCCAGGCAGTGGCTTATTTTCCTCGTCCGGTTGCGGTCAAAGCGTTACAGGAGTTTTTGGGCATGGTGAATTTCTACAACAGGTTCATCCCCCGCGCTGCCCACCTTTTGCGACCACTTTACGATGCCTTGCGCGCTAGGAAGGCCACTGACACGGTGGTCTGGACTCCCGATCGGATCGTTGCTTTTGATGGGGCTAAGTCTGCTTTAGCGCTTTAGCGTTTCACGCATCTGCTCACTCAGACCCGGATGCCCCTATCGCCCTGACTACCGATGCCTCCGACTTAGCTGTCGGG
>OMNZ01061996.1:11143-25537 GCA_900303255.1 Lesueurigobius sanzi | reverse complement strand
CGAGGGTTCCATTGTCTCCCTTGAGCTACTCTCTAAGTCGTTGATACTGCCTATGGCCCTGCTGCTCCCAGGAGTACAGGCTCATTTGCATGACAACGAGTCGGTTTCGCTCTGAGGTTGTTATTGCCAATCGATTTGTGTCTCAGTAAGCTGTCATTAATAGGGTCCAGCTGGTAACGTAGACCTCCACACACAAACCGATTGGGGAGACAATGGAGTAGCTCAGGGGAGACAATGGACCCTCGTCAAGTAACTTTAGCAAGTACTTTTAGCACTAAGAGAGGAGGGGCTTAGAGGTTGACTCCTCCTGCTGGTTCACTGCCTTTATAAACCCACAGCGTGCTCCAGGCCTTCAGTAGCTGATGACGATCTTTGGACTAAGATCGAAACGTCCTACACTTCAACTACAGAGTACAGATGAAGACTGAAGAATTTTTCCCTACGAAGTAATTGCAATAGTGTGATGAATCAGCTTCTCTGAGCTTTATTTATGTTTTTATACTGACAAACTACAGGAACAGCCCACAGGGATGACATCCTTAAGTAGCAATGAAATAACCAATAGCGTCAGAGCTAAAGATCAACACATTAGTCTTTGCAGAGAGTTTGTCAACACATGCGCAGAGAAGCTCCTCTATTTTGAGAAACTTATCAATAATGACACAAATGTGCTCACCGAGACTCTGATGTTGTAAAGTGCAGCTCGCTCCTCTCTTTGTTGACCAGACGGAGATGACCCGAACTAACGAGTTACTTTATTGTAGCGAGTAGATTACTTGCGCACGCAAAACTAGCACGTTACGTTACTTGTTACTCTACCAAACTAATGCGAGTACTCTAAGGCAGTGTTTCCCAACCAGGGGTACGGGGACCCCTAGGGATATACGAGAGATTAGCAGGGGGTACTTGGATTCATTTCAGATAACATATAAGATAAAACAAATTGTAATTTTGATCATTGTAGTCAAAGAAAAGCTTGAAAAGACATGTAACTGTAAAGAGTGAGAGTTTCTGTGTATATAGTTGTCTCTCTTTTTATTTTTTTTTACTGATAATTACAAGTTTTAGTCATTCACTTTCTAGCTACTCAACAAAACCATCGAGGCAGGGGGTACTCGTAGAATAAAAGGAAAGATCCAAGGGGTACACAGGGCAAAAAACGT
This sequence comes from Lesueurigobius sanzi, assembly GCA_900303255.1. Classification (NCBI taxonomy): domain Eukaryota; kingdom Metazoa; phylum Chordata; class Actinopteri; order Gobiiformes; family Gobiidae; genus Lesueurigobius; species Lesueurigobius sanzi. Next base: position 24,374 of record OMNZ01061996.1, on the reverse strand, counting down.
TGGGAACCACGGCTCTAAGGCACTACTAGGGAACGCCTTACCTCTAACACAAACTGGCCCAAAACCTGAAGATCGAAAAGAATGTGTTTTGCCTGTCTGCCCTTAATCTGAGAGATTTTACCATTTTATAAACCATTTCCCGAATGTGCTCCACAAACGGATGCTGTTCCTAATAGATTCTTTTAGTTAAAGTTTTGCCAGAGTTGTCTCCGTGGAAGCCCGTGGTGTTGAGCAAAATAATTGTATGTAGCCGCTGCGTTGTGAAAGGAAAGACTGAAAATAAGACGTTTCATAAATAAAAAGCCCTTTAATGGCTCCATCCGTGCAGTTTTCTTTTCTTTTTGTTTAATCACTAATGGGATCCCGCTTGTGCATGTGCGGATAATGGGCGCTGCTCCTCCTCTGTCCGCTAATCACGGCCTTTGATGGCTACATGTAGATCTTACGTCTTTTTTTGTTCCTTTGCAAAACTCGAAATGTGTTTTCCTTTGTGCTTCTGCAAATTGTGTGTCCAGCTAAGCACAAGAACAAGCTCCTCTCGGCCGTTCTGTGCACTGCCAGGCTTAAAACACTGCAATGCGATCATTAGCGTACATTATAAGATTTAGTTTTTAAATATTAATGAACAACAAAGAAAGAATACATTTGCTTTTATGTGCAGCTTGAATACTTTGCGCTAAACCCATTGTCGGTATGCATGGACAAGCTGATCTACAAGGGAGACCTTTTATGGTGCGATCAAATATTAATGGTAGAATGGTTCGGATGATAAGCCGTTTTTTGCAGCGATGGTGGTAATGGCGCATTTCCCTTTCCCGCTGCCTCCCGTGGGAGAAAACTGTGAGCAAAGTTGGATACGATTTGGTGAGACAGGCCCTGACACAGCAAGTTTGTAAAAGTAGTTGGAGGAACAGTGTGTTTGTGAACAGCAGAAACCAGATCATGCGCGGTATAGCCAAGCTTTTGTCTTCCGCTGAAAAGGGTCTTCTGTCGCTTTGGGGGAAATGATGTCTTCAAATCGCTGCTATTTATTTGGGATTTGTGCAGGCGAGGTTCGCTTTATAACGGCAATGCAGAGGAGGGACTTTTATGTGGTACAATAGGTTGCGTTCACGTTATATCTTCTATTTCAGTTGGAGCAGGTGCCTATACCACTCCATGGGAGAGATTTCTTGAAAGAAATTTCCAAAATGAAAATTGACAAATGATTTACCTGATCATTATTTGGTAGTGGTTCGATTCAAAAACCTGCACAGCACAGGTAATATATTAGCATAGCATTTTCACCTAGCCTGGCATCTAGACTAGTCTCCTGTGTTTATTCTAAACTGGAGGCGGTGTCTGCAAGATTCCACATCCTCCAGCTCGCTCCGCCCCGGGCCGCTTCCAAGTTTGCTCCGGCACTCAACGGCCACTACACGTGCGCAGGTCCGTCTGGCTCCGCTCCACCTGGCTCCATGTGCAGAGCCCCAAGAGCGGGCCCCACAGCAGCGAGATTATGTCTGCGGAGCCAAACAGAGTGGAGTGGAGGATGTGGACTGTGCACAGCAGCTAAATATAGCACAACAACAACAACAACATAGGTCGCATGTGTGACGTCAGATTATATTTTGTCACAGGCAGTGAGGCTCAGTCACCGAAAACCCCAGTTATTTATGGCCACACGCAAACGCATGACCAGAGTTTCCCCAGATCTTCACTTTGGTTGGAGGTTTTTTTGATGGTAGTAATCTACAGATTCATGTGGATGACGGGCCAAACCATAGAAAAATACCTTGTTTTGAGAGATAGCCTGCTACATGTGGACAAGGCCTTGGTTTTCTTAAGGAGTTCCTTGACTTTGACACATCCTTTGGGATTAAACCTGTCAGAAACTTCCTAGAGTGTGCCATGTTTTGCGTAATGCCACAGTGCAGTCACATTTTTCAGCATGTGTATTTAACAGCAACTCACAATCATGCCATTTTGTTTCCATTCCTGGTACATCCCAGTGAGGAACAATAAAGGCAGCACATTCAAATATCATTCAACACGCCCCGTCGCCCTTGCATACACTATTACATATTCTATCCAGCCTATTATCCTGGTGTAAATTGCCCCTCTATTTCCCTTCATTTCCAGAGCCGTGTTAAAGGCACTTTCTCTACTCACAACAACCACACTTGACCCATGTTGACCACTGCTGCAAATCCATGCAAAACTGGATAAACGTGGCTTACATATTAATATCGCGTGGATATTTGGACACCTACAGCTTGCCAAAAGTAACAAACTTTGCGTAACTAAACAGTCTGGAGATTACGCCGCTTGATCCTCAGCCAAAACAGTGGTTTTCTTTGAACACAGTTGTTTAGTTTCCAGTCTAATACCATTATCGGCCTGATTAGATTCCACGCCACATGCACTAATAATAGAACAAGCCAGTGCTTAAGGCGAGACACTAAAGGTGAATAGAGAAAAGACTCAAATTAAATTAAATCTTTTGCTGCATATGTGTGAGAAAAAAATGTTGCAGATGTGCCTATTTTGCAACATATATTATTTTCTCATGTAAAGTGTCTAAATACTTGTTCCATTGGCAGGTATTTTAACAAACCAACAAAAATCAAGGGTAAACATCATTTTTTATCCGTCTTTGCAGTGCAGTACTTCCTTTTGATAATCTTTTTTCGCCACTACGTTAATCTTTCACATCTCATTTACAAGCGAAGCATGTCAACATGGCTTCAACTTTAATGTGTGGACTGTGTAATGATATCACGGATCATCCCGCCGTATAAAAGAGCCATGCCTCCCTGTAATGTGTGCGCTGGGGTCCGGGCGGGAACATGTGCCTTGAAAGATAACGGTTGAATTACAGAAAAAAGAAAAAGCTACCACTGTGACGCCGCGATGCTGAAGCCACTAAGATGTGATAAGACTGTGACCTCGTGGGATCCACCTGGTTGTGCTGGGATCAAAAACAGCCAAGTGTCTGGACCTGGCAATTGTGACGGCTGTGATAACGCAACGCGGGCGGTTTCGTCAAAGGTGATGGTAGGAAATGACAAGAAATGAATTGATGTTGTTGATTTTTCAGCTTTGGAATGTGAATCACGTTTTGTATTGAATGAAGCGACGAGACGAGTACAGTATTTTAATCTTTTACAACTTGCACGATGGAGTAATAATTGTGAAAACTGTTGTGAAAACTTTGAAATATTTAATATTCCAGAAATTGCTCAGGAAGTTTTGGTCAAATAATTATTCTCTGTTGAGGGTACTCTTTGGAGTGAGAGCAAGAGAATAAAAAATAAACTTTAAAAACAAGGCTTTAAAAGAAGAACTTCTTTTAAAGCCTTGTTGTTGTTGTTGCGTCGCCATCTTGTGCCCTCTGGCTTCTACAACAGTATCAGTCTATACGTCTCTATGCCTGTTTTACATCCTTGTCTTCACAAAGTGCTTCATAATGTGCAGAAAAACAAGACTCCTTTCTTGGCTGTCTTTGACATGTTTGGACAAGAAATGCTTCTGCCCATCACCTTTCACACACACAGATTTCATTCATCCGTGCCTATTGTACATGGTATGAGACACCGGAGCACCCAGATGCGTGGAGAGAACTCGCCCGGGAATCGAACCCAGGACCTTCTTGTTGTGGAGTATTAGCGCTAACCACTGAGACTGGAAGGGGCTTACCTGTTATGGGCTCAGCCCTCTGTATTAATTCCTTCAAGAATTCAATTCAAAAATGGAGGTCTTCGTTTCAAATCTTGAAACCTCCTTCGCCCAAAACCACAAGCTCTGTGTCGTGCTAATGAGGCAGAGACAGAGCCCAGAGAGAAAGACGGGTAACAAGTTCAGATGTGAATACAGTCATTGAGACTGACACAAACTAGCAGCAAAGAGTTTTTTTCTTTAAGTGAGAGTAGACTTTTGAATAAAGAGGGGTGGGTCAATGACAGAATATTTTGAAGGCTTGAAAGATTGAAAATCAAGCCATCGCCATCTTTAGAGAGTTTTACCTGGCAATTTTAACATAATGTTGTTTGCATTTATCCTGTAATCTGTGTTTTCTTACATAATAGGTATATAATGAGACATAAATTAATGTGGGATACAAATAGCTCACGGCAGAAGTTTTACAACCCTGTCCTTCAAAATGACTGAGAAAAATGATCCTCAGCGAAACCACTGGGTGCGACCATAACGGGCAGACCCCTCCCAGTCTCAGTGGTCTATATTAAGTCACCTGTGTCCAGAATTCTTTAGTGTTGCTGACATTTTGCTTGCCAGATGAGCAGCAAAACGTCCCACACTTCAACTAGTACAGGTGACAACTCAAGAATATTTTCCTTTGATGCGATGCAAAGAACATGTCCCATGAGCAGATTTCTACACTTATCTTCTTATCTACTTCAAATCTAGGGCAGGACTGCTTCTTGCCATGCTTCCTTTTATTTATTGAAAACGACAACATAAATTCCACAAGAAATTCCAAACGCGTAAATATCTCTTTGCTTTCATGAACTATTTTAGACGATTTAAGCTTCTTCTTCCCATGTTTAGACCAGTGTAAGGAGGACGGATCTGCCTTTGTCTCATCCACTATTGCTGTTTACTCGACAAGACCGTTTTCCCTGTGATCCTTGCGCACAGCTGCACCCTCGGGCGAATCCGCCACTATTCCCCCAGCATCACCATTACACACTTGATGCCTCCTAATTAGCCCTGTTCGCTAAAGCCGCTAATGAAAAAGCCAGCGCTCAGGCAGAGGTGGGCTTCCTGTCTCCTCTTATTTAAAGCACAGAACGAGCAGATTGTTCCTCTTCAGATTCCGATGGCAAAGACCGTTGATTAGCAGCTGTCTCTAATGGCATTTCCATAATTGCATCAGCGCCGAGTTGTTGTCAGCGCCGACGGTGCAGGAAACCGCTTGAATGGTGGCTTGTTTTATAAGAGAATATGGCGTATTTAGCTCAATCAGACGCGATCAAACAGGTGCTCCTCCTCGAAGCTTTATAGCATTACATCCACTTATCGCTCCCATGCAGCTGAGCCGGAGAAAGCAGGCGTCAGGTGCTGCGTGGAATTCTGATTTGTTTAGACAGCAATTTCAGGCTAACGTTTGATACTGAATTACAGGTCGTCGATATGTACATAGTTTTCATGTTTCTCAGAGGTCAAAAGAACACTGGCTGTGCAAATGTTAGTATTGCTTTCAGCACAAAAAAAAGCATAATTATCCTTAAACCTCTCTCTCTTAGTCGGCTGTACCTTGTTGACTATTCAGTTTAAGGGTAAACACATTACTAGTCTTTTATTTTATCATTGTGCCAAGTTATATCATGCGCCTGTCACTTTAAATAGGCTACCATGCGGCAAATGCATGCACAGCGAGCACCAAACCAGCTCACACGCTACAGTCAGGGCCTACTGGTGATGGGATTTATGGCTCTTTACAGGGAGCCGAGTCTTTGGGATCCGTTCATATCCAAGAGCCGTTCAAAAGACTGGCTCGTTTTTACTGTATATCCAGTTTATTATGCCCAACAGAAAACTCATATTATCCAAGATCTGATCGGTGACCACTTCACATTTTTTGTTAAAATGATCCAAAATTATGATGCCAATGATTTTTACCACAATTTTTTGCCACAATTAATAAAAACAGTGTCTGACAAATCATTTAAAGTCCAAAAATCTTACTTGTGTCGCCTTCTCTGCTGTTGTGCTGATTCTTGAGGCCATTTCAGATGAATTCATGTAAAATTGACTGAGAAAGAGATCTGACTCTTTTCACAATTGAGATCCGGTTCGAGCCGTTCACCCAGAAGAGCTGTTGAAAAGAGCTGATTCAGTCATGAACATCACATCACTACTTGATGATGACAATGATGAGACAAAGATTTAACAGGATTACAAGCCTGAAGAGAGAGAGAGGGGAGAGGAAAAGAGCAGCTGCACGTGACCCTCTTGGTCGAAAGGTAAGCTTTAGACCAAACTCCTGTTTCATTTGATAGTGGTCCATGACGTGGTAAAAGTCAATTGTTTCTGCTCGTTGCTTCGTGATACGTCCATATTTCAGCTTGTTAGATGTAAACAAAAGAGCTATTTCTACTGTAAACTCGCGTTCATGTGGTCCGCTCGGCTTCCGGAGTGACTTTTAATGTGTGCAGGTTGGATCGGGTCGGGTTTGCAAATCGAGACCCAGTTTTTAGGGCCGGGTGGATCGGATCAGATTTTCTTTGGGATGGTTCACTACTTTACTGCCTGAAGTTGCTGTTTTCTCAAGTTAAACATACATCTGGGCTTTGTCTATGAGAGAGGGTGGTGAGTGCTGCTAGGGTTGAGAATTGTCACCAAGTCAGGTGCTCTTCCAGGATCCACGAGAGAGAAAACCACTCTCTTTTTTGGAATACATCTGGGCTTTATTTGACTGTTTTTCTGGAGTCTAAACATTTACTTGTGGCCACGCAACAAACTGATATCTTGAAAATGTGTCAAATTATGAGGATTCTACATTAATTTGAGTAAAAAAAAACTGTATTTTTGAACTATTTCATTGCATTTTTTCAAGTAAATGGAGATTTAAATTTAAGTTCCACTACAGAGAGCCTGACGGGGCATGCCAGAGGCTTTCTCCACCCACACTTAAAAATGTTATTGCATGCATAAATCATCATTAATCATTAAAGTTTTAATTATACTTCCCTAACAAATACAATAAATGTATGGGAAAGTGTTTCTTCTGATTCACCACACAAAGAGATAGATGTACAGTAGATAGCAGGTCTTTATGAGTCACAGAGCTAAGATTGTACTCTAATTTACATAAAATTATGTAGCGGCTTTTGAACTTGCCTTCTCGTTTGAATGCAGTGTAATTAACATGATGAGCTACAATGGGAAGAAGCCAAGGCTCAATTATCAAGGAGCAGAAATGTGTCCCACCTAATCCAATCATAGGATAAATACATTTTCAACCAGCCGCCGCAGACCCCGCACGGGCTTTGGTTTGTAGAAAACGATACAGGAATCAATCTCCAGCTCAAAATGAATCCTGTTTTATAAATATCTTCAGTGTCTGACAGAGCATCATGAGCTGCAGAGATGTGCAATACATTTAAATAATTCCATATAATTGGAGAGTGGGGCAGGGGGGCTTATACATATTTTCTGTTGATACATTTCCCAGCAAAAACAAACAAACATTTCAATCAATCAATCTTTGCTTATAGAGCGCTTTAAATACACGAATGTAACATAAAGCGCTTCACAACACGGCACCAATCCCCATTCCCCATTCCACCACCCCCCCCCCAACAATGTCCCCATGCACCTGACTAACACGCGTACCCGCGCATACCAAGAATTATTCCCCCTCGCCCGCCCACCCAAGCAGGCCGTCGGGCAACCAGCGACCCACTAGGCCATGTCCCAAAGTGGACGAAAAAAGGAACAGACTGAAGCGTAATATGTAGCTCCAGAGTTTGAATATTTGAACCATAGATCGTGGAAATAGTGGAAGTAGGCATTCTAGCGGTTGAGGGGTGTTTGTTGGAGCCCCTTCCACAGTTAAGTCGACACGTTGAGGTATAAGATAAGTGTCCAATAATGGCTTAAAATGGGCCAAAAGTTTTAATGGAGAGCCCATATACATGCATTTCAGTCATGTGACCTCAGTGGTCAGCGTCACCATCTTGTGCCCTCTGGCTAGTACAACAGTATCAGTCTATACGTCTCTATGCCTGTTTTACATCTATGGTCTGCTGCACTGACTGAACACAACATCCAAAAATGACACCTCAGACAGAAGAACAGAGCTGATACTTAAAGAAAACCAAAACCTTTGAATTTTGTACTCAACCGTCTGGAAAGCAAAGTCTGCGATATGGATAACATTTGCCACAATCAAAGCACATTAGCTACAAAAACATTAGCTATTGCGGCTCAGCTACAAGCCCAAACCTCCCCATGAGGACACCCTGAACCACAGTCTACCCATCTAGCCTTGGTACAACATGTGACCGAGGTAAGAGCTGTCATTTACATGGTGTTTACTGTGTAGCGCCAGGTGTAGAGGCTGAATGCGCTAGCCATTAGCGGTAGCATGCTAACGGCTTTTGCCGCTTAAACACAGACTCTGTTGACACTACAAACAGTAAACACCACAGAGAAAGGTTGTCTGTTACCTCTTCGATGTGATTAGTCTGAGGAATGGAAATGGATCTTTGGCCTGTGTGGGAGCCTCCTGTTCCTTGAATCCTGGCTGCTGTCACTACTCCATCTTTGCCTTGTAAACATAGCAATGCATGACTCATTTATCCCATGTGCTCTCTGGCACTGTCTTTTTGCCGTTAGCATTCATCACAATGACATACAAATACTGTGGTCGATCAGTTGACCTTTATTGACCTCCTCCTGAGTGAGCAGTGATACTGTATGACTGATTGTTGTAGTGATGGCTAGTATTGTGCTGTAGTGTGGTAATTCCACTTGAGGGCAGAAGATGGCGGCGACAGCTATGTGTGACGTCACTGGAAACCCATGTATAGGAGCTAGGAGCTTCCGGGGCCTTCTCTTGTATGCTAACGAGCTTCACAGAGGACAAGCTAATCATATATGCATTGTTTGTACAGTCTACTGTATATAAAGAACCAAAAACTGGTCAGAGAATGCACCAGGAATGACACCTGACATAAAATCATCTTGTTGTGTATCTCGTATAAATAACACACCTTGGTGAAAGCAAGGTTTTTACAGAAATATCAAAAAATCTTATCCTCTGACGCCTATGTTCGCAATTAATTATACACTTGCTTAATCTTGACATTCTCAACAACAACCCAAGGTAAAATAACATTGGTTCCAAGTTTTTGATACACACATTGCCTTCACTATTACTACAGATTTTGCCCTTTCAGTACGGCGCACACAGTGGGACGTATCGGAGGCATTGTATTAGCATGTGAAACACAGCCGTTGCTCTGTCAAAACACCAATTCCTAAGCGTTTGACATTAGGCCACCCAGGGCACAGCCTCTAGCTTAACCATAAAGGATAAAGCAATAATGATCTGTAATGAGTCACAGCTCCAGCGCGGCTCACACCTGAATCTCGCTGTGTGGTAAATAGCTCTCACGGGTGGCCTAATCTTCCCCCATCACCTCCCCAGTGATTACATTTAGCTTTCAGTTTAGCCACAACATCCAGGCTTTACTTCGCCTCGTATCGGTAAGCGGCAGTGCTCTTTCGGGTTACACCATGGATTGCAATCAAATGGGAAATTGCAATTTGAATGATCACAATTAGCTGCAATTGTTTAGATAATCAAATGTACAGTGGAAGCAACACAATTGTCTTTTTTTAGGGTATCTGCTAACTCTGAAGCTTTGATCCCTGCTAGAATTTACAGCCTTTTTTGGGGCTAAATTGAGATTTGTGTTTCATCTATGTGCATGTCCTCTGCCAATCACCACAGAAACACTTTCTGTCTGTTATCTTGGTACAGATTTTCCTTTTTTTATTTGTTGTTGTTGTTAAAGTACGCTGCGTAATATTTCAATATCAAATAGAATATAAAATACAAGCATTTGTTTTATCGTTGAAAAATACCTTTAAAAAATGATGTGTGAGAGAAACTGGACTCTAAGTCAGTACTACAAAGTAGTTTTTTGGGGGAAGGTGCACTTTGGTGTTTGGGGAACAGACACTTAAGAGAAAAGCATAGAACCAAGGCATTCCTCCCACACCACAATTCTCTATTTACATTTTCTAAAAGGCTTTTATTGTACTGGGCTAATACATATTGAAATCTTTTTTGCTGGTTTGTTCAACGCGTATCAGCTCCAACAAAGCCTTTCACAAGAAGTGAGGACCAGCAAACATGTGTCTTTGCTGTGTGCGGCTCATCTCTCCTAAGACATACAGTAATGTGTAGTCCGTCTGTGTAGGTTCTCAGTCGTACAGGAGTTGTCCATCATAGGCAAAGATTCTTCAGTCTTCATCTGTACTCTGTAACCTGTAGGTCCTACATTTCAACTACAGAGTACAAATGAAGACTGAAGAATCTTTGCCTAAGAGAAACGTGTAGCTTTATTGGGAATGGTCTCCGTCTAGATGTTGACTAAATGCAGCCAAAAATGAGATTTAAATGGGATACAAATACATTCTTTACTTACCCGATGCAAAAATAGATTTTTTTTGTGTCTAGTTAGTCATTAGGAACAAGATCTGTATTCATAGGCAGAAATTCTTCAGTCTTCATATGTTGTCTGTAGTTGAAGTGTAGGACGTTTCGATCTTAGTCCAAAGATGGGTCTCGTGGGTCTCTTGAGAGTAAACCAGAAGGAGTAACCTCTAAGTCCCTCCTCTCTTGGTGCTAGAAGTAGGAAAACATCTTAGCCTATTCATACTTAATATGGCTTGTTACCTCTGTATTCTCTCACCTTGGGCTAAGTTCTAAGTAAAAAAAAAAGATCTGTATTGCTGGTTATATAAAGCCCAGAATTATGTAACAGTTTAATTCAAAATGTTACCTAGTGTACCTTTTACATGCTATAATCACAACAATTCTGTTTGGATCGTAGGCAAAAATTCTTCAGTCTTCATCTGTACTCTGTGGTTGAAGTGTAGGCCTACACTTCAACCACAGAGTACAGATGAAGACTGAAGAATTTTTGCCTACGATGGACAACTCCTGTACGACTGAGAACCTACACAAATTCTGTTTGGAGGCTAGCAATGTCATCTGTGTATTTGTTTAGTCATTAGTATTCCACTATAACTGAATCCTGATTTGAAAACATGAATCACAAATGTAATCACATTATCAACACTTGTCCAAAAAAAAAAAAAAAAACTATAATTAGATGCTTTTTCCAAAACCATGCAGCCCTAGTTCAGACCTTTACCAACATGCTCTGATTTGCATGCTATTCTTGTGTTATTTTGGCAGCTCCTTTTTCAGCCTTCTCTCTGGTGTTAATGCTCAAAATGCACACTGTGAACTGAATTCTTGATCAATGACACATCTATTTGCAATCACAATACTTTATGGGGGCTAAGAATCACACTTGCATAGTTTTCTACAAGCGTTCAAGCCTCGTCATACTGATACTCTGATCACCAGACCGTATGTTGTTGTGAGTGCTGCTCCAGACTCCACACACTGCTCGATACGTGCCGCGCATTGATATTTCAGCCCTGTCGTTCTCAGCTGACGTCTCGGATGCCCCGCAAGTTTCTTTCCTTTTGGATTCACACTCTTTTTTTTTTTTCCTCCTTCTGATTTATGGCCATCGCAGCTTTTTCTCACCGGGAAACTCAGCTGCCGGAACTGTAGGTTCTGTCAGCATATAGTGAGCACGCCGTGAAATGCAGCGGGAAATGTGGCAAAGAAACTGTCAATCCTTGGACCTTTTTTTGTCAAGCAAAAGTCCACGGACGTATCTCTGGCGGAACACGTTGCCATAAAAAGACACGGCTCACGTTGTGCTTGTTTGGGTTTCAACAAGGATGTATTGACACAATGTTCCACAGTTGATATGCATCGTGAATAGTTGATATGCATCGTGAATAGACATGGCCCACCAAGGCTGCTAACGTATAGTATAGGCAAGTGAGTAATCTCAGCACGTAATAAACATGAGGATGTGAAGACAGATCGTCAAATGTAATCTAGTCGTGGAAGTATGTGACAAGAAGTGCATAACATTTCAATGATCGTCTTGTAAAGCCTTACAGCAACAGGGTGGGGGGAAAATGTGGCTTCTTGAACAAAATTAGACTCAGGAAAGCATAATGCAGTAGGCTGTACTCTAATAACATTTGGCTAAAGTTTAATGTGGAATGCAAGAACCAAGATTTCCAAATAATTCTAACCATTGGTCCCTTGTACACAGTGTCCCAGTCTCTAAGTGAGACTATGCCACTGTTCAGAGCCCCAAGTCAACTATAGGGGACTCCCAAAAGTGCCTACATTTGTACTTCAGGTGCCTATAAAAACTGGCCTTGTGTCTTCTCAAAACACTGTCTACTTTCTTTTGCAAACCTAGTCAGCTTGAGTGGGGATCATTTTGTGCAATCTGAATGATCTAAAGGACACTGATGTTGTGAGGGCCCTAAGACATAACCTTGCTTAGGCTTGGGCCGGCCCTGCATGTACACAACAATACATATACTGTATGTTAACAGGACTGGGACCGTCAACAGACTTGATGGGGCCTGGGGCAAGAAGGGTTCACCTGGGCTCCCCTCCCTAATATTTTGAACACAGAATTGGCTCCTCCCGTGGGCCCCCTTGATCCTAGGGCCTTGGGCAACTGACCTGCCCCCCCCTCCCTTGTCGGTGGGCCTGAATAGGACTTAACAATACAAGTCCTTGACATACCATCCATCTTCTTACGCTTATCCATTTCCGGGTATCGCGGGCAGCAGTCCAATCTGCCGGATCACATTGCACCAGTCCCTTATGGCTCCTCCAGGTGGTGGATCCACGGGAGGACGGCCCCACGATGCTCCTTCACCTCTGGGCGACGTAACCGGCCTTGATGGTCTCTCATCATAAGGGACTTCTGATCCGCTCTTTTGTCTTGACAGGCCAATCATGAAATATAAATGACAACTCTTCTCATCTGCTATCAGAGCTCATTTTTGGCACATGAAAGAATGAAAGAAAGAATAATCTTTATTGTCATTGCAACAAGTACAACAAAATTTTAACGCCAGTTGGTGTATTCCAAAATAAATTAATCAATTAAAAAAGGCAATTCATTCTTTAAAATGACACATGACACACTCATCAGTTACATTAGGCCTATGGTCGGTTACATTTGACAGCATTCAGTGGCAACTGCACTTGGATAAAAACTGTTCTTAAATCTATTTGTCCTGGTCTTAATGGACCTGTACCTACTCCTTGAAGGTAGTAATTGAAAGAGGGAGTGTCCTGGATGTGAGGTGTCCCTGATGATGGTTTGGGCCTTCTGTATAGCTCTGTCAGAGAGAGGAGAGGGCAGCCAGTAATCTTCTGAGCAGTGGTAATGAGCTTCTGAAGCACTTTCCTCTGAGCCCCCGTGCAGCTGTTACATGCTTGTAAGCGTGTCACAATGGCTTGTACTGTTTGGATTTGGATTTTGCCCACATCTGTTCATTTCAATGTAAAGAATTCTTAGTACCTTGTAAGATACACACATGCACACGCACACACACACACACACACACACACACACACACACACACACACACA
>OMNZ01061988.1:26977-42689 GCA_900303255.1 Lesueurigobius sanzi | reverse complement strand
GTAGTTTCTGTTTCATTATGATTTCAAAAGAGTAAACTCAGTTCTTTGGCAATAAATGGCTTCGCACAACCACTAACCATGAGTGGAAAAAAAAAGATTTTTGTGTTGTCATTCATATTCCATGAAAAATGGCCAAAAACACAAGATTCACTGTATTTTTTAATTGTAATTGTAAGAATTCAACAAGCACCACCAAGCTGACTTTCATGGCTGCATCTCGCCTTGAGACGTTTGCCAACCACAAAACAAAGCCGTACTTTTGCAGACGCCGCGCTGCCTCCAAATCTGACGCTCACAGCTCCATCTCCGAAGCACAGAAAAACACACACACAAGACAAACAGGAAATTATCCATAGCGTGCTTGCCTCGAAACGTCCCGACAACAATTGTACGCATCAGAATAAATGGACCGTTATGTCGCGTGCGTTGGGACGGACTCTCCCTGTCGCTCCACTCTCCCCGTCCACGCTTTCGTATTTGCAGCGTGTAATATCAGTAATAATCGGGCAAGAATCAGCCAAGCGTCTACGGGAATAAGGATGACGAATTGGACGGCAGGACTGCTCATGAGTCTGGATTATACTTACAGATTGGATACAAGATGGCATAATTTTTACATCTTATATAAACAGTATGGAGATTTGAAGGGAGCGGCTAAACATAATTGGTGTATAACAGCACAATCAAAGGCGGAATACAATATCATTCAGTTAATGGTGTGTAAAATGGATCCCTATAGATTATCGTTGTTGCGAGAGGCCACAATTACCGCTGAGGGCTTCCATTTGACTGAGAGCCTTATTTACTACTCATTATTTTTGATTTAGTATGTTTTGAAGATGAAAGAAACATTTATAACTAATTATGTGTGTTTTTTGGCATGTTGTTAAATTTAAAGAAAAATCTTCATATGTTTTGACACAGTTTGATGAAAAATGTTACTTTGGTTTAAATTGAATGGAGCTAAAATCACAATACCGTTATAACAAGCTTGTTATCACTTGTATTTTCTCATATTGTGCATTATTTTTCTTTTTTTCTTTTTTATCAAACTAAAACAGTCCATACATCCATTTTCTTATTTATCCGGGGTTAGGTCGCAATTTTGGGAAAAAATATCTATTTGCGATTGCCTAGTAATGATATGGAACAATGATATTTTGTTGTTTGGGAAAGATATTACCAAAAAAGCATCTATTAATTTGACCAAAGTGATTATTAAAATTGTGATCTTGAAAACAGTGATAATCCATCCATCCATCTTCTTCCGCTTATCCGTTGCCGTGTCGCGGGGGCAGCAGTCCAAACTGCCTGGGTCACATTGCACCAGTCCCTTATGGCTCCTCCTGCAGGTGGTGGGTCCACAGGAGGACGGCCCCACGACACTCCTTCACCTCTGGGCGACGTGACTGGCTTTGGTGTCTCATCACAAGGAGCTTCTGGTCTGACCCGTCGCATAGGACCTGTTTTCCATGGGAGACCCTACCAGGAGCATAATGCCCCACAACACAGAGCTCCTAGGTTCAGTCCGGTGCTCAAACCCCTCCACTATGACAAGGTGGCAATTCAAAGAGGGGACATTTTGTTATACTTTTAGTCAAAGTAATATCTTTGCTGACTAAAGACAAAAGGTAAATTAATAGCTTTTCATGTAGGAGTGGGTAGAGTCAAATATTATGTACTTGAGTAAGACGTTACATTATACAATAATTTTACTCAAATAGAAGTAATCCAAAAAATGACTCATAGTAAGGGTAAAAATGTACTCTATGAGAACTGTGAGTAATGAGTTACTGTTTGAGCATAAAAGTCTGATTTCTGGTTCAATAGTGACATAAAATATGAGAAACAAAATAAAATAATGTGAAAATCCTCTTATTTCCAATGAAAATACCATATAATACATAAAAATAAGCAATTCTGCAGAATAAGGTACAAACCTCAAACTACATCTATTTTTACACATCAAAATGAAGCTTTTGCCACTTAAAGATTTACTATAACTAACTATATTTTACTCAAGTACTAGTACAGATACTTAATAAGCATATAGTACTTAAGAGACCCACAGCATGCTCATGTCCTTAGTAGCTGATGACGATCTTTGGACTAAGATCGAAACGTCCTACACTTCAACCACAGAGTACAGATGAAGACTGAAGAATTTTTGCCTACGAAGTACTGTAAATAGTACGGTATGACAAGACTACTGTAAGAAGTACAGCTACTCAAGTACATGTAAGTGTAATTGAGTACTACCCGCCTCTGATTTCATGAGACTAAAACTATGACAAACATTTTTTGGCGACTAATATAAACAAAATAAAAATGAACTAAATGAAAACATGTTGTGAAAATTAACACTCCCTGTAATTTGCACCACAACATTTTTTCGCTGCCAGTCCACCAAATGTATTTTTAAAACGGATCTAAAACAAAACACGGAGGCATCTATTCCATGCGATTGCAATTCACAGCGAGATATTTGCTAAGTGTGGCACGCACAGACAGATGGAGAGGTACAGAGAGAAAGGATGACACAAAGGTTTCACCGGATGACTCACAACATTTTTTCTTTTTTTCCTTTTCTGATTTTTCCCTGCTATGTTTCTTCTCCAGTCTGGATTAAAATAAAAAAGGCTCACAGCCATGCTCACAGTAGGCAGAGGGAGGGGGGGCACTTGCATCTCAGAGATAGGCTAAAAATACCGCGCCTTGTGTGGGCTTGTTGAGGGAGTTGGAGGGGGTCCGCGGCTTGGGGAGAGAGGATGGAGGCTTATGGATTTGGCGTTATTGTACACACACAGTCCAGTCTCAATGCACTCCCAGCCTTTCCACCAAAACCCGGTTCATTCTCTTCACTAATTGGTGGAAAAGGAATGCTTTCGAGGAATAAAAAATAAAAAAGTTTCCGCTTAACTGGTTCGTTAAGCGGAAACTTAGTTAGAAAAGGCTTTTATCGTGTTGACCCGCCACACACTCTTTCTACTTTCTCCTTCCACTCCGCTCTCAGAAACTCCATTAAACATCAAAAGCGAAATCAATATCTCTCCGTGGTTCTTCCCGCTCGGAGAAGACGGGCCACCCTGCTGGCCTCTCAGCTCCTAATTTGTCAGGACACGAGACGGAAGCGAAACCTATTGGTCACATTTTTCATCTGTCAGCTCTCAGGATGGGTCTCCCTTTAGCCAATTTATAAAGTGAATTGCATTAAGGCTGAACTAACCGGTTTTAACCACGGCCGTGTTGAGTGTAGTCACAATGAAGCCTACGGAGTGAGTATATCCACCCACATCAACGGCTGTTTGGCTTTTATAATGAAAAATCCCAGTCAATTTGTTACGCACATTAAAAACACTACTGAAATGTGCAGGTTGCCCCGGCTCTCACCGCTACACGAGCTGGTGCTAAAATGCCTTTTCCCTGGCAGCTGCTGGGGCATCGCTGGGTGGATTTTGCCAGCAAATTAAGATCCATAATATCAAAGACTACATAAAAGATTAATTGCAGAATAGTGAACTAAATTATTACACTATAGTCTAATCCAGTAGTGTCCAGATTGAGATGTATACGGCATGGAGAGCTACAGATTGGTGGAGGTTTAAAATAGGGCTGCACAATAGGCTACTGTATATAGCAAAAAATATCTGTATCGCAAGAAGACACTATAAATATGGCAAATTCACTTAAGTCTTCCATCTGACTGAGATTTTTACATTTTTTGCCAACACTCTCTAAAACCAAAAATGCATGGAACTTATAAATGTGCAGAAGTTCAGTTTTAGTTATATCTTTTCTAATTTAGTAAATCTTTTGGCCTTGGTTTGGTTCTGATCTGATCCATTTGCCTACGGGTGCACCATACTGCGTGGAGCTGGCTCAAACCCACGAGTTCACGGGGGTTTCACGCGATAACAACTACATACATACGGAAAAATTAGCAAACAGAGCATTTATAGCTAAACAAACACAGATAAAACTCACCATTGACTGTCAGAATTCCAGTCCGTGCCTCATTCTTTCAGCAGCTGCCCTTAGAAATCTTTCAAATCCAAATACAGTGATATACAGTATTTCCCCTTCAAAGACGAAAATGTAGTCCTTGTGCAAAATATCCCCCGTAGCAGCTCCTCCGGGATCGCGCCATGACCGTGTGTGACTCTTGTTTACTTTTTTCCAATATTAGCCAAGTTACTGTTCAGTTTGTCCCAAGTTAGTTATTGATTTTTTTTCAAATTTACCGGATCCTCTTCCCCTCGGGGCCTGACTTCCGGTCTGCCTTGTAATATTCCCATGAGCTTGATCAGGGGCTGCTCCGGTGTCCACTGCATCCGCCAGAAATAGACTCCTTTCGGATTCTTTCCGTTAGGCCAGAGGGCCTCGGTAAATGGAGACGGAGTGCGCGGAGCTACTGTGAGTGTGAAACGGACCCGCAAGAACGGACACAGGATCTAGTGTGAGCCCGTCCTTAATGTTTTTGGAGTCTTCTTTTGACACGATTTGCTGAAAAAGATATTACATGTGTCTGAATTGAATGGAATGGTTCATTTAAGTATCACAATAATATTGTTATCGCGATAATGCATGCCCGTATCATATTGTATGTTTTTTCAACAGCCCTAGTTTAAACCTTTCTCCACACCTGTATTTAGCCTGGAACCTTAATACAAGCTCTGTCTCACTGTAAATGTTAGTTTTTGAGGTTTTAATTATGGAGAATTGTTAAAATTTCAGAAAAAACAGTATCTTTAGCAATGTATGCAAATTCAACAAGAAGCTTGGGTGCCATCAAAACCCAGGGTATTAAGGGAAGACATTGAAGGTTAATAGTCAAATCTACAATCTCTTTCATTATTTTTGGCAAGGCAAATTTATTTGTAGAGCACAATTCATACACAAGGCAATTCACAGTGCTTCTCAATTTCATAACATTACAAGAAAGCACATAAAATGAATCAATAAAACAAATATAATCACAGACTAATTACATTAAGTGAAGAGTGCAGATAAAATACTTTCAGTTGCCATATGCACAGTTAAAAAGAACCGTTTTCAGCCTGGATTTGCTGTAAACATTGTCAGAGTTGAGGCCTGTCTCACATCTTCTGGCGACTGTTCCAGGTTTTTGCTGCATAAAACTGAAACGCAGCCTCACCATGTTTAGTCCTGACTCTGGAACCAGCAGGAGTCCACTCCCTGAGGTTCTCAGAGCCCGAGATGGTTCATACGGCTCTAACATGTCAGAGATGTACTTTGGTGCTAGACCTGGAAGAGACTTGTAAAGTCTGAATAAACTTCCCTCCATAGATTTATATGGGAAATTGGGTCGTTTTGGCAAAAACGGTTCACATCTGCCATTATAGCATATATCAAAGTATTGCAATTAACAACATTTTGAAGTTCTTTACTGATATCTAATTCATATAGTATGATTTACTTCACTTTTAAACACATAAAATATAATTATCTAAAATCCGCTCCATACTTATATACAGAACAAACCCACACATTTAAACCTGGATCTTTCCATGAATCTAATTATGTCCTTTTAAATATGTGTTATATATTACTCCTGTTATGGGCCCCATATTTTTCCCATTCAAAAGATGGAAAGCAGTTGTTTTGAATTTCATAATTGCGATGGAAACGGCCCTCACTGTCAAACACACGAACACCCCCCATGTGTTATTTGAATATGAAATAACAATACTTGCGTGAAGGGCAATGTCTCTTTGAGTATATGGGTGAATATTCATGGGGGCCAGGGGGTCGAATGGGGGAAAGGGATTGGTTCTACGTTGTAAGGCGCTTTGTGTTACATTCTTGTATGAATTATGCACAAAGATTGATTGAACAAAACAATCACAACATATTTTTCCCTTATATCTATATATATATAATTTCAAACTGATTTTTATAAATGCATTCATAATGTCCTATTAACCTGCCGTATGTCGCCTTAAAAACACAATAAGGCAGGTACTGTAAACCAGGATCATAGTTTAAATAAGAAAGAAGAGTTCCCACCTGCAGCGCTCCGCTTGCGAGTAAAGGTCACAGGTTAAAAGCGGTGGACGATTCCCACTTTCTACTCAATCTTAACCTTTAAAAATGAATAAAATTATTCAATTACCCCTAAAATATCCTTTTTTCTCCAAGGATAAAAGCATCAACACATTACCTGTTTATTTGGGAATGGCACAGGCTTAACCGCAAATAGCCCCTGGGATGCTAATAGGGATTTACATATAAAAGAGCGAGAGGATCCATAGGAGACGGAGAAGGATGAAGGAGCGGGGATCAGGTGTCCCGGTCCCTCACCTCCTCTGTATGCGCCGGAGTGAGCATCAAGCCACAGACGCAAAAGAGGAAAGAAATATGTGGAACTGCTGGCGACGCTAAGTAAAACAATTTGATACAACTGCAAGCTGCTTATGTTGGGTCTCGACGCTGCTCCCATTGGATTAGTTCTTATTTTACACTTTCTTCTTCGATTGATAAGACACTAAAGCCACTGCCTGCACCAAGCCGCAAATAGATTGAACTCATTTCTCAAAAAACATGATTCTTCTGTCAAATCCTTCAACACAATTCATGGTTTGCCACAGTTTTCCCAAGGCTCTCCCTTTGTCAGAGCGCTGGGCACATTTGTGCTCTTTCCAACATGTTTGTCAGTCACGGCACACATGATCCAAAAAAGCGGCACATCTTTATTTGCAGTGGCCGTTTCAACACATTGACTGAACTGCGTTTAGTGTTTTGACACAAGCACTTCTGGTTTGGAAATTTGGTCCCGATAAAAAAAAGGAAAAAAAAAGGTGCCAAAAATATGTGCTGTCAGGAGCAGTGTCCTACCAATCGAGAAAAGAATTGCACACTACAAAAAACTGCTAAAATGTGAACTCAGAAATGATGGTCCATGCTTTGTGATATGAAAAGTGGATGTACAAGTGTGCGTTAAAGCATATCCCGGGCTTGTGTGATACAGTATGTACCAATGTATGCAAGTCTCATGTATTTCAGAGAGTTCAAAAGAAGAGACATTTGCATAAAATCATAAATTGTTAAAGTTCGCCATTCCTCCAAACTCTCGCTTCAATATAAATTCTCTTTTCTTTGCTGCATCAAGTTAGCACAGCCGTCTTCTTGGCTACACATACTGGAAACATGCCAGACCAGATTTGCATCCACCTAACATTTCATTGTGCGTGCTAGGGGTGAAATAGGATTTGGGAAGTGCATCGGAGTATTAGAATTAAATGTACCAAAGTCTAAAGCAAATCCCTTGTAGTCAAAGAGCCAAAGAGGCTGCTGAAGCATATTCCACTGTCCATTAAAGATTGAAATGTTGGAATGTAGTTTTCTAACTTAACTTTTAATGTATTATTTTTAATGTACTTACTGGCCGTGTGCAATGGCCCATTTGCGCCATGACTATTTATTTGTTTATGTTGCTGCTGCAGGACCCAAGAGAGTAATGTCATTTTGCTTCAATGTGTTGCATATGAAATGACAAATACCTTCTGATTCCGACATGGTCCTCTGCAACGGCACCGACACATTCTCGGCAAAGATTGTAAAGATTATTCTGGTAAAACTAAAATGGCAAATGGCAGGTTTTATGACTCAAGAGCTAAAGCTTTTAGATAATATCTACTACTGTATTTTCCAGGACTATAAGTCGCACCGGAGCATGAGTCGCACCAGCCAAAAAATGCATAAAAAGAAGAAAAAAACATATATAAGTCGCACTTTTTTGGGGAAATTTATTTCACAAAATCCAAGACCAAGAACAGACATTTCATCTTGAAGGGCAAGTTATAATTAAATCAACAGAATAGAGAACAACAGGCTGTAGGTGTATGGTATGCTAACGCAACAAACATAAACAACAAACTGAATAGGTGTCTGGTGTGTTAATGTTACATATTAGTTAATATATAAGTCGCACCTGATTATAAGTCGCAGGGCCAGCCAAACTATGAGAAAAAGTGCGACTCATAGTCCGGAAAATGTGGTAAATGCTAAAACATATCCCTTTGTGAAAGGAGTAGGGTCCAAAAAAGACTCAATAGACTCAATCTGCCATGAAAAGAAGAACATAAGGCAAAGATTCTTCAGTCTTCATCTGTACTCTGTAGTTGAAGTGTAGGACTTCATCCAAAGAACTTTCAAGAAGAAACCAGTAGGAGGAGTTAACCTCTAAGTCCCACCTCTCTTGGTTCTAAAGGTTGGAAAAACATCTTGGACTATTCACACCTACTGTCCATTACCTACCTATTGACTTACCCTGGGTTTTGTTGTCAGGCTGTTCACACTTACTCTATCCTCAAATGAGTGATTGGTGGCTTTGAGATCTCCGTCCCAAAGCCACCATTCACTCATTTGAGGACAGTGAAGTAAAGATTTCAGCTTCAGAGAATAGATGGTTTGAGCTCAGAGTAAAACAAGCCATATTTGTTAAAAAAGAGAGTCCATCCATGAACCGCAATGGAGGACTGAGATTTAATTAAAGCACCAATCTACAACAACATACTTAGACAGAAAACATCCCTATGTCATGCTAATGAAGCTGGGCCAGTGGCCAGAGCAGGGCCATAGAAAGTGTGATCAGCCTGAGAACAAAGCCCAGGGTAAGTCAATCGGAAGGTAACAAGCAGTAATTAGGTGGGAGAAGTCCAAGATGTTTTTCCAAACTTTAGTACCAAGGGAGGTGGGACTTAGAGGTTAACTCCTCCAACTGGTTTCTCCTAACCCTTAAAATACCCACGAGCGTGTCAATTCCACTCAATGCTGACAAAGTTCTTTGGATAAAGAGCGAAACGTCCTACACTTCAACTACAGATGAAGACAGAGGAATCTTTGCCTACGATGGACAACTCCTGTCCTGTATCTAAGAATATAAGCTTTCAAATGAACTACAACATGTCTCAAATTCGTGGCTGATTGTCTATTTCTCTGTATATTTAGACCGGCTGGGTTCTATAATAAGCATCCTTGGCCCTTGCAATGCAGCGATAATCATATAAAAGTTATTATTAATTATCCTTGATATTCAGCTACTTCATTCGAGAGCTGCAACACAGACAGACCAACACGGCAGCACACGACCTCTGAGAAGTAAACAACAAGGAAATGTTGAGCTCACTGACATTGGGCCAGTGTCGCGTGTGGCTGCTCGGGTCGGTGTCTGCGCTCGTGTGACCTTGAGGACATTTGTGGTCAGTGGTCGGCGTGTCCCGAGAGAGAGGCTCCGGAGATGCTCCTCAAGCAATTATCTCTGCCTCAGCGGGACGGCACAAATACAGCAGCGGGGGTCTTACTCACAGCTGTCTATCCACATTCATTGCTCTGCCATTTAAAGGTGCTGCCAGCATCATTAATAACTAATAATAGCTATTTTATTATGCAAATGCGTGTTCCAGAAAAGCAAGTGATATTTCCTAATTTGATTCATGATTGCGCTTTAAATGAATTTTGGCTGCCTGTCAAGTTGATTTGTGAATATAATTGGATTGTAAGTAAATATGAAAATGATGTTCTTTAATGTTTAGGTTATAACATCAATTTGGTGAATCATTTAGACAAAATATGACAAAACATTATGGCCACCGCCAGAAATCAAAGCCCATAGAACAACCCTTTTCTCTCAGTGACCCTTATATTACCATTGGACACTTTGTTAACCCCAACACGCTTCTCCAGCCAGACTAATCATAATTTATAATCACCCTTCATTTGTGAACCAAATTTAAAACTCTTCTTTCAGAAGTTCTTGGGACTAAATAGGTCAAACTGTGATGAATTGTGTAAAGACCAGGGCTTGACATTAACTTTTTTTTTCTCACTGGCCACTGTGGCTGGTCTTTTTCAAAAGTTACTAGCCAATTAGAAATTTATTAGCCAAGTGAGTACTTTGAAAATGTTGGTGTTTTTCTGACTATTAACTTGGTTTGAACATATAAAAATATGGTTTAAATATCAAAGCAGAAATCTTCATTACAATAGAAAATTCCAGGATGACTGGGAGCCAACAAACATCTCAGTGAACCTGTGATGATATGACTTACTCAGCTCACATGGCTGTCTCTCTCTCTCTCTCATATCAGGTGATGAAGGCTTTTGCCAGTCTCAACATTCTCATGTTGTCCATTCCAGCCCAGACAGTGATATTCTGGAGGAAAGTTGTTCTCTGTCGCCCTCTGTCTCGCTTCCCATTGATTTTCCCTGTGAGGAACAACCATCCAATCCTTCCTTCCTTATACAGTGTCCCAAACAGACTAATTGTCGTTTACATGTTTCCTGTGTTGGCCACTTCCCTGTTGGCCCCTTTACAGGTTCACTTTCATTAATAGAACAGAGTTTACATTGCGTAAACTATCATTTGCATTTTAATAAAAAGTACTTTAATAAAGTATGGCATAACCTACTGGAAATCCAGGCCTAACTAGTCACTTCTATATGGGTTTGAGTAAAATGCATTTTTTTCGGTTACGGACACTATTTTAAGGACTTTTCCCATTCAAAAGACAGAATATTTGGTTTTGAATTCTTAAGGGTCCTTATTACCGCAAAACCCGTCAAGTGGATTATGTATCAATTCCAAGTGGCCCAAGTGGCTGTTGGAAGTAAAATGAAAATCTGTCACCATTTGTCTATAGTTGGCTGGTGTTCATGTCAAGCTCTGATTAGGTCAACTTTCAATAACATAAATTTGAGCTGCTGTAGCCATGATCACACTGTTCCTCCCTCGGACCACTGCAAACCCGGAGCTCTCCAGATACAGCCGCAGCAACGACATAGCTCATCTCAACACACTGCTTATCATCCAGGTTTCCCACCATCCCTTCAACCTAAATGATTCATCTTAAACTTCAAAATATTCTCACGGAAAAATCAATTTGCCAAACAAGACTTTATTGCCCCCCAAGGAAATCCTGTCCTCTGCATTTGCCCCATTCTTCACTGGGGGCAACAGCGCCTGGGGACCCATCTCCACCTCGAGCAATGGCAAAGATTTGAGATGATGGGAGTGTTACTTAAACCCTCACTGTTTTGCCTGTTTTCCCATTCCTTTATACCAGTAAACTTCTACTGAAAATAATTTGCAGTAATTAGTAATTTTTTGTACATTTAACACCAAAATCTAGTATGTATTTGCAGAGTTTTGTTGATTTAAGCACTGATTATATCTTCCAATCAAAAATTATCAATAGAATTATCAATACAGTTTAGCGAAGGCTGTATTTTGTCCCAAGTTGTTGCAAAATTTGACAAAAAAAAACAAAAAAAACAGGGAGAAAGCAGTATTTAATTGGCAAATTACAGGAGCTGATTACAATTCGATTTTATATCGTCTTATCGGCCTCCTGTACACCTTTTTGCATCAAAGAATATTGCTGAGATAAGTTACTCTCTCGGCCTTGATGTTGGGTTCCTGTTATTGTGAAAAATACATTACAAAACGTAGCCGAAGTATGATGTATAATTCAACATTTAAAAGTACATTCCTGACAGCGCGCTTCTCAGACCTGTCCCAGAGGTTTCTCCTTGTGAACAGCTGAAAGGCTTTGAACCTGTGAAGACGACATGTCCGTGACTTCACCTGACGAGACACTTCTGAGACCAGAGTCCTGAGTTGTGTCGACACTCATCTAAAGTGACTCACGCCTCAAGTGACTTTCTAAGAAGACGACAAAGAAGTGTAAGACAATCTCCACGTCACCACCAGCAGCCCCAGTGGGCCACGGGCAGCGGTGGATAGTTATCAGTTAGTTACTCAAGGACATTTTTATTGAGTCACATTTTTTAGTAGTTTAATCAGTAATTTATACTTCTACTTGAGCTCAACAAAAATATTCCAACATCCTGGTAGATTTACCATCAAAAATACCATGGCCTTCCTTACTGATCCAACCAGGCACTATAATAAGCCCCGATCTCCTACCCATGCACCCTCTATCCTCGCTGCTCTTCTGTGTACCTGCTGTCAATAAAAAAAATTATAAACAGGCTGCATATGCAGGGTGGTGCTGTCCCTTCGGCAGATGTTTTTGCACTTGCAATGAAAGGATAATCTTTCTCTTTTGAAGACCTAAGACACGCTGGAAAGACTTTAAGCTGGCCTTTGACCGCCTTGGGACCCCCCTCGGGAAGTCTGGGCATCTCTGCTCAGACTGTTGCCTCCGTGACCCCGCCCGGAAAAAGCGGAAGAAAATGGATGGATGGATGGATGGATGGATGGAGAGATGTAAGAAAAGGAAAGCATCAGGAGGAGCTCTGGGAACTGGAGGTGCTTTTGCTGAACTGATTCAAAGGTTACTCAAACACAGCTCCAGCCATGTTTTTACGAGGGAACAACATTATAACATGCCTGATAGCTCTAAAAAGTTGATTTTGCATAATAACGGCTTTTAAAGCAACATTGCGTAACTTTCAGATTTAGCTCCTTTAGAGCCCACAAGAGCTACTGCCCTGTTATTGTACTAATGACAAATGATATGGCAAATACTGAGTATTACTAGCACAAGCGGCGACAAACATCATCCAAGTAGGAAGTTTGTATTCTCACTTCACGTGACTAGTCTATTTATTTTTTCTTTTTATTCATGAATGCTAAGAGACACTTATTTTATTATTATCATTATTAGCCTTTTTTTTTTTAAATTTAGCTTTTTATCCTATTCCAGTATTGTTACTACTGTTTGCAAACCTTTTTTTCTTCCTGATGGCACATTTCCTGACTTTTTGCACCCCTGATCCTGTCCTAAAAAGATGTAACGTAAGTAAGTAAATTGTAACGTAAGTAAGTAAATTGCTCCATTGTGAGATCAATAAGATCACTATCTTATCTTAGTCGATCAGTAACGTTCCCCTAAACAAATCCTAAATGGTAATGTTACATTACAAACACAATTAAAGTGACAAACGTTGTGTGAAAAAAATGTTTTATTTTCTTTTATCTATTTCATGCTGCACTAATCATTTTCACACTCATTTATAATTTGTCTATTGGGTCATTACTAGAAGATACATTTGTAAGTTAAAGAGTAAACAGAGTACGAGTAAACAGATAACTACTGTAGGTAGTTCTTTTGATTTACCAAACTGAGCTAAATGATTTTAAAATAACATGACTCTTACTCTTAAGTAAATATTTTGGTTACAGGCAACAACTGTGCCCAGATCTTTGTGGTTGAACTAAATCCGATTTATTCTCTGTACAGTGCATTAATAGATTAACGTCTGTGGCTGTAGATGTTCGTTGATACAATAGTCGCTTAGTGAAATAAACGCTGATCATCTCATCTAGTGCGGCCCTTCACATAAATCCCCTCTGAGTTGGATTTGCCAGGTATGTGTATGCACTTGCACTGGGTTTTGAAAGGCCCCCCGTCCCGAGGCAGTGGTGCAGCGTGTGCGATCCGGTGCTGGGACGTTCTGGGCTGGGTCGTGGAGCCCGTGGGCAGGATAATCTTCTGTAATCCTCGGCCTCGCAGATGAATTGAGTGGTGTTTGTGGGGGGTGCATGGGCAGAGAAGGGGCTACCACCAGCTATCTTTTCAGGCTTTATTTAACAGGACGGAAAACAGTGTGAAATGAGGGTTAAGAACGATATGAGACATTCGGCAAACTGTCAGAGCAGAAAATCGATCTCACAAGGCTAAGGCTGGCACAGAACCTTGCATAGATCTTACTCATTCTGATTTATTTTTGTATCATGTTTTTTGGCCCGCAGCCTTCATTGGATAGGGCAGTACAGTCTGAGAGGGGGTGGGGGGGTGAAGAGTGAGGAGAGGCGATCAGCCCCGATGCTGCTGATAATGACAAAGGGACTTGCAGCCTTTAGAGCTAAATTTAAGCAACAAAACATTAAAAATTTGGCGCATTAGCATTCATGTCAGTGGTTTATTTCATTATTTAACCCTATTTCTGAAGTTTATACAATACGTCTGTGTAGGTTCTGAGTCATACAGGAGTTGTCCATCGTAGGCAAAGATTCTTCAGTCTTCATCTGTACTCTGTAGTTGAAGTGCAGCACGTTTCGATCTTTGTCCAAAGATCTTCCTCAGCAAAATGAGTAGACTTAACTACAGATCTCATACATGGATCTCTTAAGAGGAAACCAGCTGAAGGAATAACCTCTAAGTCCCATCTCTCTTAATACTAAAAGTTGGCAAAGCATCTTAACCTATTCACACATAATAAGTGCTTGTTACCTTCCTATTGTCTCAATAGCGTTAGTTTTAAGGCTGTTGAAACTTCTCTATGGCCCTGCCCTGCACCATGGTCCAGCTAAATTAGCATGACAGAGATGGTTTCGGTCTATAGTTGTTGTTGTTGTTATAGACTGGTTTCTGTATAAAGGTGCCTACACACCCAACGCGACCACGTGGCCATCTTCCATGTAAAGCCTATGTGAACGTACGATGATGCGCGTCAATCTTTTAGCGTTGCCGTTCGCGCGAATTGAGCGGCACGTTGTGACCGTATGAGCGTTTTCACCTGCGTCTAAGCGATCAGCGGAGGTTGAAGGAGGAGCCAGCTGTAGCTGGAGAAGGCAGAGTCTGAATGAGGAAGTACGGCTCACTGCCCTTCAATCAAACACGCTTCAATAAATAGATATAAATAAACCTCCACAATCACACACAGACGCTGATCCTGTTGGTGCTGCCAATCTGCCCTGATCATAAAATAATTCATTAAATACAACCTGAAAATCACGATAGCTCTGTCCTATATGTTCACGCTTTTATCTATCAGGCCTATGCTTGATATAAGTCTGCGGCCCAACACACTACAACTTGCTTAGCTCAATAGGTAGAGCTCCCATTTTGGATGCACGAGGTCGCTAGTTCGAATCCACCTCTCTGCACACCTCTTTTTCCAGTTGGGCACAGGGAGCAAATTGGTGCTTTGCTGTATAGACACAAATCATACGGATTTACCCCTGAACATGGGGACTGACAAAAAGAAATATAGTTTTATCAGTGAGACTTGTGTTGGGACAACAGTCCTATTATATTTTTTCAGAGTGAAAAGTATATAAACATTGTAACCAGCGGGGAATGAACCCTGGCCTCTGGTGTGCCAAACGGATGCTTACTGTGAGCACCACTGAAGATGGTGATGGCAGTGGTGCTCACAATATATCAATGTAATAGGGGCCAGACGTTAAAGCTGTAGCTGCGTCAATGTGCGTCTATAAGCGACGTCTTTGGCAGATTCGCGTGTTCAAGAATGGGCGTCAAGCTATGACGCGCGTTTGGTCTGAACGGGGCTTAAGAATACTGTTATAGACTGGGTCTAAATTAAACCTGAGGCCACCATATACAGTATAAGCAGTTGTGCTCACAAGTTTACATACCCTGGCATAAGTTTTTTCATTTTTTGGCCATTTTTCAGAGAATGTGAATGATAACACACTTTTTTTTTCCAGCGAAGCCATTTATTGTCAAAACTGAGTTTACTCTTTTGAAATCATAATGAAGAAACTACTCAAATGTCCCTGACCAAAAATTTACGCGATCTGGAACAACTGCCAGGAAAATTCTTCAGGAGCAAAGAAAAACTGACTTCAGCTGAAATACAGGTGGTGTTTGCTTCAAGATGTACAATATGTTAACTTTTGATCAGGAACATTTGGCTAGTTTCTATTTGAAAAGCGTAAAGAAACAGCTTCTTTTTTTTTTTTTTTTTTTTTAATAAAATG